>CM062813.1:712626105-712898368 GCA_031772625.1 Pinus tabuliformis | reverse complement strand
TTGCAATTTGCTGCATAAATTCATACAAACACAACGACAAAATCTTTTGCAATTTCAATCAATCAAGAGGTCATGATGAGCGCAATTGTTGTAGTTACAAATTAATGATGGATATGACACCTGCATATAGGGTGTAGGTAGAAATGCGGCCTCTAGAGTTTGGGGGAATGCGAGGTGGTATCAGGGGCGCGGCCGAGGCCGAGGAAAGATGATTTGTTACAATTGTGGAGACCTAGGACACTATGTGAGGGACTAGCTGAATCTGATAGCAGACAGACGTAATTGCGTGGGACCACGAGAGCTCCTGCACATCATATTCGGATGAATAATTATAGAACTGGCAGAAAAAACATCATGAAGTATCTACGTTGTGTTTTAATATGATGACCAAGTCATTTCATTGTGTGTCATCAGAAGTCAGGGATCTGCCTCATTATGATGGGCTAACTGATTTTGATCATTTTTTGGATGCATTTGAGAGAGAGGTGCTGGAGAAACATCGCCTCCAAGCCTTGGAATAGGTACTGCACGCTACACCCGCAAGATGATGGGCTATGCACAAGGATAATTTCGATGATTGGCGTGACTATAGGAGGATGATGAGAATACATTTTGGGCAGCCAAAATTGTGGATGATAGATAAGTATGATGGAAGGGATGATTTGTGTGATCACCTGGCTAAATGGACTAAGGCTTATGGAGCGAAGCCCCAACCTAAATGGGTGCATCTATTTTGTCATACCAATGAATTGGTACTTGGAAACAAAGCTCCACCATGGCATTGAAGAATGGGACATCTTGCACCAGGAGTTTATAATGACGTTCAACATTAAGGATGGGTTTGACTGTATCGACGCTATGCTACAGGAGGTTAAAGTAGCGATCTTTAGGATACTGCAAGTTCCTTTGGACCTAGGTCCAACTTGATTAGACTACCCAGCTGAGTCATGCACTAGAATTCTATAAAGTGACCATTGAAGAAGAAGATGAGTATCCTAGAAAGATTAATATTTCAGAAACTGAGGGTCACTGCACGGTTGAAGGTCCACAGATACATGATCTAGACATAACCACACTGCTGAAAACTAGGCAGGTCAACATTGGCACAGAGGTAGAACTGAAATTTGCAAGGATTGGGGACTATTGGGATGATGTGATAGTAGACAAGGTTGCTGAGCTCCTCTGTGAATATCAGGATTTGTTGTCCATGAAGTTTTCTGATGTAAAAGGGATAATAGGAGACCAGGGTGTCATGAAGATCACCCTGAAACCAGATGCGAAACCTGTAAAACAAATACCTTACCACCTTAATCCAAAGTATAAGGAAAGGGTTGTGCTGAGTTAGATAAGATGCTCATGGCAAGAATTATTGAGCCAGTGTAGGAATCTGGTTGGGTAAGCCCGATAGTGGTTCAGGAAAAGAAACAGAATGAAGAAATAAGGATATACGTGGATCTCCAAAAGCTGAATGACGCTTGCATGCGTGATCCTTTTCTGACCCTGTTCATTGACGAGGTCCTAGATAATGTAGGCAGCCAAGAAGCATACTCTTTCAGTAATGGGTTCTATGGGTAATATTAGATCAAAATCACACCTGAGGATAGAAGCAAGACAACCTTCGTGACTAAATGGGGATGTTTTCAGTACACTGTAATGCCTTTTGGCCTAAAGAATGCGCCAACAATATTTTCACGCGGAGTCATTGCAGCATTCAGAGACTTCATTCATAATTTTTTGGAGGTATACTTTGATGATTGGACAATGTTTGGATTGGTCAAGTGCCATGTGGCAAGTCTATGCTTGATGTTAGATACATGTCAAAGATACCAGATCGCGCTCAATCTAAAGAAGTGTCTGTTTTGTGTCCCTTTCGGGATCCCGCTAGATCATGTGGTATGCAGACAAGGATTGATGGTACACCCTGCAAAGATCGCGGTGATAATCAACTTGGAGGTGCCACAAAATGTGAAACAACTGTGCACAACTCTAGGGCATATTGGATACTATAGGAAGTTCATCAAGAGATATGCCCAAATCACCGCCCCCATGGAGAATTTTATGAAAAATGATGCTACGATCTGTTGGAGTGATGAATGTCAGAAGAGCTTGGACGTGCAGAAAAAGAAAATGGTCACCACGTCAATCCTAGTCTTCCTAGACTGGAAGAAAGAATTTCATGTGCATGTGGATGCCTCATGTATTACACTGGGGGTCGTGCTGACATAGGCTGGCGAAGGGGAATTGGTCCATCCTATAGCATTCACGAGCAAGAAGTTGTCCAAGGCTGAGAAGAATTATTCCACTATAGAGCGCGAAGGACTAGCCATGGTGTATGCGCTCCAAAAGTTTAGGCATAATATGCTCAGTGGAAATTTTAATATGTATGCAGATCATTTTGTATTGAAATATCTTGTCAATAAGCCTATGTTGGGGGGGAATATCTACAGATGGTTGTTGTTGTTCTAGGAGTACAAATTTGAAGTTCTTGTGAAGCTAGGATGATGGAGCGCGGGACCTGATCATCTCTCACGTATTGAAATAGGAGAGGAACCTACTAATTTGGAGGAGGGGTTTCCTAACACACAACTATTTGTAGTGCATGTCATAGACAGTCACTTTCAAGATATCATACATTTCCTAACGACGGGAACCGCTCCAGAGGAGTATACAAGCCAGCAGAAGAAGGAGTTAGTGGTGCGTGCAACAGACTTCTCTGTCATTGTAGGGCACTTGTACAAAATGGGGTCAGATGAAATATTACGATGTTATGTACCTAACTTTGAATGGAGCAACATTCTCACAGATGCTCATGGAGGAGCTGTAGGAGGTCATTATGCAGGGAAAGCAACAACACTGAACGTTCTACGTGCTGGGTTGTGGTGGCCAACCCTGCATAAGGATTTGAAAGCATATTGTAGGGCATGTGATGCATGTCAAAGGACTGGAAGGCCATCATGGAGGGATAAACTACTATTGATGTTGCAGGTGACATTAAACCATTCGAGAAATGGGCGATTGACTTTGTGGGTCCAATTCAACCTCAAGGAAAGAAAATAAGTGTGCGGTACATCATCATTGCGACTGAGTACTTGACCAGGTGGGCAGAGGTGCAACCTATGAAGGAATGTACAGGTTTTCCAACAGAAAAGTTTATTTTTGAATATGTATTGACAAGATTTGGTTTTCCAAATATTTTGATGAGCGATCGAGTTATGCACTTTCTTAATGAAACAATCAGCGCGTTGACAGAAGAATTTCAGGTGTATCGTCAGAAAAGTACGCCTTATCATCCATAGGCCAATGGGATGGTGGAAGCATTCAATAAGATACTAGAGGGTGCACTGACGAAAGTCTACAATGCTTAGAGAAATGATTGGGATGTGCATGTACCCGCGATGCTATGGGCTTATAGAACGACTTGTAAGAAGCTAACTGGGAAAACGATTTTTAGACTCGTGTATGGCATAGAAGTTGTGATGCCAATGGAATACATTGTACCTAGTCTCTGCATAGCGGCACTCATAGGAATGGTGGACTGTGAAGCCCTGGAAGAGAGACTTGCGTAACTAGCAGAGCTTGAGGAGGACCAATTTCTAGCTTGATTTCATCAACAAGTTCAAAAATAGCGTGAAAAGGCATGGCATGATCAGCACATCAAATTGTGCACCTTCAAGGTAAATTATCTAGTCTTGTTATATGATAGTAAATTTGATAAATTTCTAGGGAAATTTCGGATGCACTGGCTAGGGCCATATGTCATCAAGGAGATTAGCGATGGTGGAGTAGTTCAGCTAGTTAAGTTGAATGGAGAACCCTTCCCAGGGAAGGTGAATGGCAGTCGATTGAAGCCATACATCGGTGATCCATCTAGGTGACTATATGAGGGAAGTATAGTCTTAGCACTGCAGGTAGCTAAAAGGAGGTGTGGGACTATAAAATACATTGCCCAGGTTTGAGAGCTACACAAGGAGAGAACTGCATGGAATAAGGGAATGTCACACAGTCCATAGAAATGCACAAAGAGCTGAGCTACCAGGGGAGAAACCATGCACGGTAGCCGGAAAGTGACCGTTAAAGTCAATGTTCATAATTTGACGATGGAAAAATGGCCAAATGGAGCAGCGAGGCGACATTTAAGTCAGAATTTATGGGTAAGATCTTTGAAAATTTGCCACCAATCTAACATTAATGAACTGATTTTGGGGCGAACGGTCAGATTTGAATTCAAAATGGCCTATAAATCACATATAGCCGCCTAGCGGAAAACACCTTGCATATTGAGAAATTCTGAGTTGTGTTGTGTGTTGTGCATAAAATGCGTATTTTTCGAAGAGTTACTTTATTTCCTGATGTTCGATCTATTTCTAGAAACTATCCGTACAATCACCCGTGATATTATTCTGAGAACAATAGCCATGAAAGTTGAAGCAATGACAACCGAGGGAGTTGTTCTGGAGGTCGCTATGGTAGCAGAAGGAGTTGTCTTAGAGGTTACGCTTGCAGAGATCCCAACTGAAGTACCAAAGTCACCATGGTCGCCTAGACCAAGGCCTATCCCGACCAAGGAGGGTCGCAAGAGTAAGAAGGGAAAGTAGGCCATGCCACCGTAGCTGGTGCATGCATCTCCCAGAAAACACCCGTAGAAGGATAAGCCCATCGCATAGGAAAAGGGTAAGACGATTAACCTAAAGCCGGAAGAAGAAGAGATTAAGGAAATCCCAATGGACGATGAGGTCGTTGGGGTGGAAAAAAAGGATGTTGAAATTGAGGGGTCTAACCCCATCACTAAGCTTCCTGAGTATGTTCCTCCATGTAGGGGCAAGACCAAGGTGCCCAAAGACATTGATGAAAGTAAGGTCACCCTACACACACCCCTCTTGTCAAACCAAATTTTGTTCGAAGGACCATGCTTGGGGCATGTCCCCCTTTTGAAATTAGAAGACTAGGATTTAGCGGACACATAACAGTTTGCTCATCTAGCAACAGACTAACTCATGCACTGCATGTTCCACAAAAGCACTGGAGTAACTACGTTGGAGCCGTAGAAGTGGCTAAAAGGCGTGGATAAGGAAGGACTGCTCAACCTGCTATGGGTGCCGCATTAAAATCATGCGCCCATCACAATGGTGGTAATCAAACAACTATTGTGCTTGGTACATGATGGGTGTTTATGGCTGGAGGAGCCAATACCCATCACTAATATTCTGATCCATAGGATCATGGTTTTTGTACATAGGGGAAAATCTATCAATGGCGTTTGGCGGGAAGAATGGTGAGCATGCCCTCGCAAAGACCATGACAAAAAAATTTAAGTTGGTAAAGAAGTCATGCGGTTATGCCATTTTGAGCATTTGTGACCCTGTGGTCAAAGTGGTAATGCAACTCTTAGTAGGGAAGGTCATGCAGAAGTGTCGCGCAGACGAAGTGCCGACACCAGTCGTAGCTTTGGCAGCACAATGCGCGGAGGGAGTTCAATTTACTTGGGCATGCTACCTCTGCAGTGAATTCCTAGTGAACTGACACGAAGCGTAGGATCTCAGCAAGACATTTCACTATGCATGGCTCTTGCTGTCCATAGTGCTGGTAGCATGGGAGCTAATCGAAGACAGTCATTTTCCTCCGGTCGCGCCAGACCTACCATAGGTAGCAAAGTATGCTTCATTGTGGGTGACTAAGGATCCTCAGAGGATAAAAGACAACAAGATATTTTGGACCTTAATGGAGATGAATGTGCATATGGCCATCAATCACAAGCCGTAGTTATCACCTACTAATTTTGATAGATTGCAAGAGTATGTGGAATTCAAGGCTGACTTCCACCATGTCTCAATACAGGCATGAAAGGAACCTAAGAAGAAGTGGCATGACTTGCCCTATTTGGCAACAGATGATGTAATCGGCATGGTCCTTGATTGTTGGCCGGTAGAGTGGTGCATTGCCTCTGACTTGGCTACAGGATCGAGCAAGTCTGCCACACAACACAAGAAGGAAGAGGCTAACCTGAATATGGAACAACTGGCTACAAAGAGGAAAAAGGAGGCTGGAAACAAGGCTAAGGTAGAGTGCGCTGCCGCAGAGCAGTCGGGTGGGTAGGCAAGAGAAGAGGAGCATGGCTCTGATGAAGGTCAGAATTTGACTTCACTAGAGATAGAGGAAGAAGAGGATGAATAGACAGAATAGGGAAGAGCAAACCCGGAGACGACTTTGTTTCATATCAAGCACACCAGAGGACCAGAAAAGGTAGGGCCATGGAAGAATTCCAAGGCTAGCAAGACGTCTCTGGATTTGATCACCCTGACAGAGGGGGATCTGAATGATATAGGGGATGCAGTGCGTGATGCCACTATGGAACTACGACAACACTTTGAGCAGCAACAATAGCAGGCATTGGGGGCCATTCAAACAAGTCTGTGGGAGCTGTAGATCCATGCGTCACAGACTCAGACCAGTGTGGCGGCCACTAGTTTGGCCCTTGACACCTCAGAAGTTGTAGGGATGGTGTGCGCATGAGACCCCCGAACCATAATGCTGCCAGATGGAGCATTGACGACGACGACCGAAGCTGACAGGCCCACTGTCAGCACCCTCAAGGGAGTGGGACTTAACTTTGCCATGCTTCCTAGCAAGGCACTTCATCTTCTGCAAGATGGAGTAATTGTGGAACTTCAGGCCCGGAAACATCATTCTTTATAGGTGATCAATGAGAAAAATTTCAACAACGATCAACTGGTTGTGCAAAGAGAATCCACTATTCAGCTTGTGATAGACCTGACAGATAAGAATCAATGAATAATCAAGGTTGTGGATGAGGCGTGCTGAATTGTCCCAGAGATGGCCATTCCGGAGGCTAAGCTAGTAGATGTGCACATTTGGAAACTGACTGCGGGAGTGCACGACACATGCACAGAGTTAGGAAAGGTTCAGCTGGAGCTGAACCTAAAAGTTGCAGAGTTACAGTTGAAGGCCTAGCCTTCAACTCCACCGAAAGTTTGGGAGCAGCGCACAACTACTGTGATAGATGCGATCGTAGCAGTAGCAAGTGCAGTGATGGACTACATGACCCTTTTTGAGGAGTTGCTCGAGCTCCTCACAATCTTGCAAGAAGACCCCAATGTGCAGAGGCTAGAGACAGAAGCGCGAGAACTACAGTAGTGCTACAATGAGGTTAAAGTGGCAATGCGCACTGTCTCCATCACACAGAGACTAGCAAAGCTGTCGAAGGCCAAGGCATTGAAAGAACAAGTAGACAAATCTCAACACAAGGAAGCCATGCTGAAGGGTCGCTTGAAGCCTTGATTAGACGAGGCCTACGCGATCACGACCACCATCGAAGGCAAGTTAGCTAGTCTATAGGAGACCCAGTAGAAGCTACAGGCCGATAGTGCAGGGCCAGTGATAGAGCAGTTGGTGAAAGAGATGAAGCAGGTGGCAACACAGTGCACGGTCGAGGTAGCAATTATCCAAGTCGAGCTGGGAAGTCTTCATGACAAGATCTCTACGCCAGCTGAGTGACTTGAGGAGGAGTCACCATGTCTGTGTTGGGGACCTGTTGGAAGAAGGTCCCCTGGGGGTCAATTTTGGGGTTAAAAACCCAATTTTTGGGGCAGAAGGCCTGAATTTTGTATAAAGAATGTAAAATATCTGCATTTTGTGGTTGTGGAGCACGAAGATATCTAAAGTCAAAAAGGATTTTCTGCCCTTAGTCTAGATAGGTTGTGTAAGTTTTGGAGATCCACCCTTGGTCCACAGACCATGGAAATGTATAAAAGGGAGAGTCTTAGAGAGTCTAAGGGAGTTCAGTACTGATGAGTCATTGATGTCATAGGTTTGTGAGAGCTAAGTGCGAGAGTCTTAGTGGAGGAAGAGGCTCTAGAGTTGAGTGCGCAGAGGCCTAGGGTAAAAGTCGGCAGCTGAGTGCGTGGACCCTTGTAGCTATGTGGGCAGGGCGGTTAGAGTCTGTATTGAAAATATGAAACATCATTAAAGAGAAGTGTTTTGGACTTACTGTGTACTTTCATCTGTTTAGCATTATTTTACTGTGGTTATAAATGTTGTGATTATTCTATGTTGAATGATAAGTTTTTGATATAATGTTAAGTTGATGCATGAACATATATGTTTCCATCTGTTGCATGAACACAAGTAATAATATATATTTACGCGAGGATAATCTTAGTTGTATAGTAAAGTTGGCTAATACCTAAGACAATTTTGGAACCAAGTCAGTAACCTAGTTACAGAGGCACGTAAGTGCCTGAATCATCATCTAGGGTTGCATAAAGGGAAATTGCGTACCTTCGAGGAGGTTCTGAAAGATGGAAGAAGAAGTACATCGATAAGCGCTAAAGACTGATTGATCTGAATGAAGATAGGAGTAAGGGTATAAAATCGACATCACGACTATCTCAGGGTGCAGAAACTTGGTTCTTGCATCCCCCCATACCACTTCGGGTGAGAAATCAGTCCGCACTCCACGGATTGATGCCCAAAGGGACAATAGTGTCGGGATTTTCTTAGATGCTTAATGTTGAACTTGGGTCAGGGCCCATCAAGCCAGCACATATACATCCAAGAAAAAATTACTAAATCCAACAATCTCTCCCATTCCACATAAAATACAAATATCTTAGGTTTCTAAATCATGCAACAATTCCAATGCATCAAAATGTGATCTCACTCTCCAATTTCTCCCTCAAAAAAATGTCACAAGCCAATATTCTTGTAAAAAAATAAGTCAAATAATATTTTCATTAATCACATACCTTTTTCCTTTAAGTTCAAATAAAACAAAGTTCTCACCACAAAACATGTTTATCTTATAAACATGCTATTCTCTTAACAATTTAGAAGTTAATCAAATTTCAATAAATCACTTCATCATGTTCATAAACAATATTAATTTTGACTCGAAATCCTAACTGACAATAGTTTAGAGCAATTCATGAGTTTGATCCTCATAATTTCTCTAATTAATTTAGTTCAAATAAAATTCAACCAATATGAAATTGATAAAATTATTAAGGAGACTATTATGGCTTTCCTGGACCTAATTTGTCTTAATACCATATAAAATATATTTCATCAACATATCACAATACTCGTTTTCTACATTTCAAGAATTTGGAAATCAATTTAATTCTACTTAAATCCAACACATACAAAAGAATTACAATACTAGAGGATATATACCTAGTTCACACTTGACTCCATATATCAAAATCAATTATTCTAAACATTCTAAACTATATAATGGTGTTCACCATACTTATCTTAGTATCTTCATTTATAATAAAAATAAAATAATGGATTTAAATCTCAAGAAAATTTATGTTACAAACCTCTATCCATATAAATTTAATTACAAATAATCAATCCTCCTTAATCATGTCTATGAGATTTCATCAAAATATGTTTTTCATTCAATCTTTAATTAGTTACATGATTTCTCCCCGGGGTAAGGCTTCTTAAAGGGATGTAAGCTTTACTTTACTCGTGGGGATGTAAATTAAGAGACGACTTAATTGGATTTGGAAACAAGAACTCTCTCAATTCTTACATCACGTCAACAACATCTCAAGTGACATACAATTCACCATGGAAATAGAATAGAATGGTTTCTTCGCATTTATAGATATTTTAATTATAAGGAAACTTGTTGGGAATTTAGACCATAAGGTCTACTGAAAGAAAACTCAGGCTCAAAACTATCTTCATGCTGACTCTCATCACTTTCTTACACAAAATATTTTGACATTAAGACCCTATCTACAAGAGCCTTAAGAATATTTTTGGAAGAACATAAAGAGAATGAGAGAAACCACTTAATTGAAGTGTTTAAGAATCTAGGTTACAAAAATAAAAACATATTCATTTCTCTTCAAAGTCTATGGATGAGAAAGACATCAATAACACTAAGACGCTAGAATCTTGTGAGAAATCCTTCCTCCCTTGTCTTAAAGGAACAACTGACAACATTGCCAAAATCCTGAAACAAAAAGAAATCATAACCTCTTTTAACCCTATTAGCACTATTAGACAAAACGTGAAATTAGTAAAGGACAATGTTGATAATTTCCAATATAAAGGTTTATAAAATCAATTTCTCATGTGGTAAATGTTATATCGGTGGAACATGTCGATCTCTAAAAATTAGGATTAAGGAACATAGTGTTGATATTAAGCATGAGAGAATAACAAATTCAGCATTAGCAGAGCATGCTAAGACAACAAAGCATTATGTATGTTTAGAAGACACCAAGATAATTACTAAGTAATATCATTATTACAAGCGTAGAATTAGTGAAGACCTAGAAATAAAATAAAAAACACCACAACAACATTAATAGAGACGATGGATTGGATATTAACAATAATTGGCTCCCCTTACTCACCATCAACGTTAAATGATTCCTAGCCATTCATTTTCTTATTTACAACTTATTTATTCTCTCATACCTTCACTTTGCTTATTTGTTTCCCCTACCCTTTCAACCTTCTTCCTCATCCTTCCATACTTTCTTTTCTCTTTTTCATCCTTTCCCTTACCCTAAGTTTCATCCCATTTCCCTAGTATCCTCATCCCCTAATCATTTCTCTATTTTATATATATATATATATATATATATAAAGTATCTTACACATTAATATGTTTTAAGTAGAATACATAATACATTATTCATAATATACACATTATTATTATTATTATTATTAAACATAATTATTACAATGTCATAGTCATTTATGATTAAACATAATATTAAGAAACACTAAAATTCTATATTTACATAATTAAGGCTTCATAATTAAAATACTATTAGTTTATATCTCTCTTAGGCTTTCTAGTCACCATTCTGACTCTGTCTATTTTGACCTTAGTCAGCCATAAGATCTTCATATTTCTTAAATTATCCACTATATATCTTGCCTTAGCGCTTCACATGTTATCCATATCTTGATAAGCGACTTAGATAGTGGCTCTGAAACGTTGATATCAAAAACTCACATATGTGAATCTTCCATTATTTATTAACAAACACCAATCATAGAAAAACGAACACTATAGCTTGGGAACAATAGCACAATGTCCTATAAGAGAAGAGTTACTAGTATACTTGAGCCATAACCTGGATTTGTAGGGTTTATGCTCAAATTATACTAGATTTTGTAGCTTTAGAGGTTTAGGGCCTGTAACACTATTCTCTAAAATGGTCCACTCTTCCCCTTTAATGTGATGTTATAGTTGGCATGCCATGTGTAATGATTGTCATGGGCATGACAGGTCGGTGACGTCATATTGTCCTCGATAAGGTGTGAGGAACAATCAATAGTACCTAGAGGACACATGGCATGTTTTCGTATCATCAAGATCCTGGCTATGGAGATCCTTGAGGTGGTGCAGATAAAACATGAGGCTGACATGTATTCCTCTTCACAACCTTGAGCTTGGTTAAATAACATGCAACTCATTGATGCGAGGATTGCTAGAACTGTTGGATAGACCACCTTCTCCATTGTCGAGATGATACTAGATGGTGGGACCGGGACACATGGAAGGCAAGGGATGGTTAGGGTGAAGGTGTGGAATCAAATGGGGGGGTGGTGGCGGTGTGGAAAATGAGGCAAGCACAAATATGAAGTGTACAAATGGTCCATACAAAGGCTGGCATGGTGGTGGGTGTTGACAATGAGGTAGTATGGCACATTGGTGGTCCATGGGTGACATGGGAAAAATAAGTGGAAGCTTTTTGCAGAGGGTGGGAAGAGGAATTTTTAGGTTGCGAGGTCATGTTGAAGCCCTGTGCTCCTAGCATGTGGCCCACTATGCACAATCTCGTTATGTTAACCCTCATGCATCTTGAGGCCACGGGATGATGAGAGAAACTAGATCTCCAAATGCCTCAATTGTTATCTGGGTGGGTGCATATTATGTCGGTGTTCCTCTTCCCGTTAATTATGTTTGATGTGGCCCAATGTGCATGTTCTCAGGCACGCTCTCTAATACCCAGTTAAGGCGCTACACGCTCAATGGGAATGTGCCAATGTTGAACAAGCTTATAGCGCCACTGGGACAACTTGTGTGAGAGTTCTTAAAGTTTGTCTTCCAGACAGTTCCCCTCACCCTTCATTTCATAGAGTATTGCAGATTTGGAACCAACACCAATCTGAATATAAAACCATTTTACGAAACATAACATAGTCACTTTAATAAAGGAAATGATATACTCTAAAATCTAGGTTTTCCAAAATAGTAATGGATCACATCTGCCAATGATCACAATCAAGACAAATATGCGCTCCTAGGCCAAACCAATTAAACTCTTGGTAATGAAATTTGAAATTGGACATGAATGGACAATTCCTATCCTTAGGATATAATGTTGCAACATGTCCGAAAAATATCCTACATAACTATGTTTTCCACTTATACACAACTTTCACATAATGTAAGCCAAATCAAAACATAGAATGTTGTATGAAATATGAAGTATAAATATTTAAGCTCAAAGTAAAGATATAAAAATGTAAAAGTTTGTAAAATTATTAAATAAATAATCAACAATTTGAATCAGTGAGATAGGCCAAAAAATGAAATTTGGGTGTGCATTTTTGTAAATCAAGGCAATTTTGGCCTGCTTCACAAAAATGCATGCCCAACCTTCATTTCAAGGGAAAATTGAATGATTCGACTTGGAGAGTATTTTTTTTCTCGTAAGGAAAAATAATAGAATAATTTTTTCTACTTTAGTTATATGAAGGTTGAAGTTAATGTAAATGAAAGTGATGGAGAAATCATAGTTCATGGTGTCTCCCCAAAAGTGTCAATAGTTTGTGAACGACATAAAATTACTTCAAGCAATTTAATGTGTAAAAGTAGTAATTGAATAGCACACAATTTGAATTAAACAAATTGGCCAAGAAATGAACCCCATAAATGCATTTTGGTGAAGCGAGGCAATTTTGGCTTGCTTCACAAAAATGCATGCCCAACCCTCATTTGAAGGCCAAATTAAATGATTTAAATTGAAGAGTATTTTTTTACTGATAGGTAACACTACTGTTTTTTTTATCTGTCATACCCTTTTGTATTTGTGTCAAATGGTCTTATTTTTCACCCCTGGTACATAGAAGGACAGGTGCAATCTAGGTTGGCAAAAGGGATAGAATTTGGCACTAGCAGTGCACCAAACACCGTTGGGAAAAAGGAATTATCGGAAATATTTCCCTTGGCTGAAATCCGAAATCCAATAGTTGAAATTACAAAGCCGAAAGGGAAAGCCAAAATCCAAAACCTAAAATGACAAGTTGAAATCCAAAGGGAAGTGGGTCCATGTTTAAGGATCGAGTAGATGTCTGGTCATATTAGCGTTCATCGCAGCTCAACTGACCCCCAGAGGCATTGCGCGGGGGTAAATGGTGCAACCAATATGTTGGTGCAACCCACTAGAGTTGAAAAGTCAACAAGGTGGGATAAGAAAATTGACAACCTAGATTAACTCTGGGGGGTCTCGGCTTGATCCTACCTCCCGCTTGTCCACCTGCCAGAGAGAGGTGGGGACCACACTTGTCATGCATTGAGTCGCCAACAATGCCATTAAGTGAGTGCCGAGGTAATGGTAAAGTATCCCCCCAAGTGTCCACCTGTCACCCTACCAATCAATTTATGCCACGTATCCTCCCCCTGATGACCTCGTCTAATGTCAATTGACCATTTATTTTCACATATAAAATCTTGACTCATTAGTTGTTCAAATTCAAATTCATACTTCTTGTAGCAAAGTTCTCCCATTGTTCCATTGGTCTATGACGTCGTTCACTGATCAAACCACTCCAGAGCTCCCACCAATGTCGTTCTTTGATTATCACCCGGTAAACCAGGTAACCTGTAAGCCTTCTACTTGTAAATATTGTCCTCATGCTCATAATGAAGAGATTGGCCCCCAAAAATCCCAAAGTGTGGGAAGCCAAACCCTTGTCAAAATTTGAGCCTCTCATGTATAGAGAGTCACAAATATTTAACCGATTATGCCCCTGTCACCTGTCGGACCTTCGGTTCGACATGTATGACCACTATGTCAAGGGAGAGGACCCTTTCAAAGTAGTGGAATCAGGGTTATACTACCAAATCATGCCATCTTTCTATCACTTTCTAGAGTTCATTTTGTGGCTTGCCTCGCCTTATGTCGAAGAGAAAAAATGTTTTATATAATCCACTGGAGTAAAAATCTCACATATAACTCTAAAGAAGATTAAAAAGGATTTGGTATACCCATTTGCTCCTAAACTAACAAAATTTACTGAAACAACCCTATTTTACAGCTATAGTGCCCTCCCAGCTAGGGAACAATAGGCTTTCTTATAGATGATTTTGGCCCCAGGCCAACAATCCTTACCTGTTGCTGATACTTTTCCAATATCCACATTTACAAAGGTTGTGAAACTTATCCTCATTGTATTTTCCCAATTGTTTAGGGAGGATGATGCCAATATTCTCACCAAAGTCACCATAGGGTTTCTGAGAACGATAATGCAGTCAGATCATTTTTTTGATATACCTTCTTTCCTAGCTAAATCCATCAAATTCCAACTACATCAATTTTCTGTTACTTCATTTTTTATATATTACTCCATAATGTTTTATTTCTTCCTATATACCCATGTAGATGAGTTTGAATAGCTGGGTCTCAGCCTCATGGATTCACACAAATAGAAAAAGTATGTTTTTGATTGGGATGTTGTTGTTAGGAAGAAACCCAATAATAAGGGATATTCTTAATTTATATATAGTTATATAGCTACTGCATACAAAATCATCCACAATGTCTCATCCCCAAAGGTTTTTCCTTAGCAAAAATATATACTCCAACTTAGTATGGACACCAGGGTGTGTGATTGGTACATGTTTGAGGAATACACTGAAATTCAGGTTTATGGGTGTGAGCTCCCTCCCTACTAACCTGAAATTCAGGTTTCAGGTTTATGCCAATGATAATATTTTCCTTAGAATTCATTAGATAGAGCCTACATGTGGATCTAATCCACTATGTTCCTAGAAAGAAAGGCTATTTGTTCAAGTTCGGAAAGCCAATAGTTCCTTCATTATAAACAACATGCAAGCTCTTTAGTGTCCTAAAGATATGATGAAAGAACTGAATTTTGAAATGGTGGGTATTTGGAATTATGACCCTCATGGTATCATATCTAAGAGAAGGAAAATTATTAATTATTCAGCCTATGAGCATGAACCTAGACAAGAAGTTAGTGGAAAGCTAATTTTATTCCTGGTCTATTAATATATAAATGGATATTGAGACCCCAATAGCAAAGGACAAGGAAAAATAGAGAACTGTGGATGAGACTGAAGATGTGGAAATGGAAGATGTTTACTCCAGCAAAAGAGCCAAAACCTAAGAAGCAGTGGATGAAGAGATTGAAACCATATTGACGTAGACAAATCTAGATCAACCAAGCTTCTATGTGGCCCTAGAGGATCAACTTCAAGATTCTCCCTCTTCATCTACATAAGTAGCTCTTTTGGGTTCTATTGTGAGCTCAACAATGGCAGACTCTAGTTGGAAAACAAGGAAGGTGATATAGGAAAGAAATAACAAGGTCAAAGAAGAGATGCAACAAAAACTGGAATCACATTTGGTCCCCTATCATACTAGACTCCTAGATGCTATGGACCTTGAGAGGAACTGGATGAAGTTTTCACTACATCACCCCTCGGCACAGTCCCTCCCTTTAGGCTCATAGTTTAGGAATGTGGATTTATCTATGGACCTGACAAGTGTCCCTTTGCCAGAAAAAATAAATCTCCATATGCTGGTGGGAGAGATGTTGTATTATGAATTAAGCCAGAATGCCATGACCATCAGTAAAGTTGAAAAGCTACGAGAGAAGGTTGCAACAAATCTAAAGCAAGAGAAATCTAATTTTAGAACTCGACACTTAGAAAATGAGAGATTAAAAAAGTTGACTATAAGTCTAGGAGTTAATCCAAAATATAAAGTTGTTGTAGAAACGCTTATCTAGAGTTCATAGGTTGAGATTCAAGAATTGAGGCATAAACTGAAAATACCTACTAGTGAACATGTGCAGTCCATAGAACTTGCATAGGTGGAGGAAGAAAAAGAGATTCAAGTCAAGGAGTTGATAGACTGGAATAAAAAAGTGGTGGCCCTTAATAAATAGGTAGCAGAGCTCCAACAAAAAAGTGACTCACATATTTGTATAGTTCATGTGCCAGAGATTCCTCAAAATCTCACAGAGAAGCTCACTAAGACCCTCACTGAGATGCAACTCTCATAAGGAGAACTCAAGAAAGTACTTATGGATTTAGAAATCACCAAGCATTCCCTTGACCAAAAGGATAAACATTAGAGCTTTCCAAGACAAATTCATAACTAACCAGTAAATATCTACAAGCAACAAACAAAAAAATTATTGAACTGAAAGACAAGCTTAAAGGTAACATATCCATCCTCTAGGCTAAACAACCGATATGAGATGAGATAATAACAAAGATGAAGAACAATTGGGAGCATCTGACCATTATTGTAAAGAAAAAGGTTTCAATTAAGGAGTGTGAGTGCTTTATCTTATCTTCCAAGGAGGAAGATGAAAAGAATGCTGAGACAATCAAGATATTTATTCAGTATGTCAATGAAAAACAAATCAGTGAGTTGAGGGCCATGGATGTGATAGATCGGGTGATTTCAATCATGGAGGTCTCCAAGATGATCTAGAAGGAAGCAACCATAGTCAAGGCTGAGGAATGTCTGGAAAGGGTGGCGAAGGATGTTGTTGGTTTTGACTCAGAATTCAAGCCAAGGGTTAGAGATGGATTTCCCAGCTGTTGGGTCCTCATAGAAGGATTGATCATGTGGGAGAAATTTAATAAGATGCTTGTAGAGGCTAAGAGCGGAGTTTATTCATGTCATGAGAATACCTCCTCCTTAAAGGGAAGGACAATTGTGAACTATATAAGGAGATATTTTCAGCTGATATGACTGGTGAGGACCTTATTTCATAGCAGGCCAAATTATGCAAGGGTCGCCACTCTTAAGATCGCCTATGAAAATTTCTTTCTCTCTCCTCTACATTTCCCACCACTATGGTAGAAATGTGACCAGTTCGTAAATCCTCCACAACTCCATATCATCGACCCAATAATTATTCCTCTAGAACCTTGACAACATAGATGAAGATATTTTCTAATCGTGTCAATCATGACACTTTACTATTTTATGTTTTCTGTAAATATTCTATTTGAAGAAATGAAGTCAAGTTAGTTAGGGTTTAATCAATACAACTCTACAAGTTGCATGCTTAGATCATTATATTGTGATGAATCATTGGAAAATCAAGAAGGAATATTTTGTAAGGGGTACTCGTCCCCTAACCTTATAAAAATTTGTTTATGATATATTTTGAAGGTTTTCGAATTTTGTTTTCATAGAGAGGTCCCGAATTTTGGTTTTCAAAGAGGCTCTGAAAATGCGAATGGAGAAATTGAAAATGTATGCTTCATTTGTAGATTAATAAATAACTTTGGTGATTTTGTCTCACGTGAGGCTGTAGTATGTATTCTCTTCCATGTTTATCTCATTTATCTCTATTATCTTCTCAGATGGCATGTAATAGTAGTTGTTGGGTGTATTTTTATGAAATCATTAGGGGAATTTTGAGGTCTAAAATGGGCCTCCTAAGGAAATTATAAAATAATAGTGTAGATAATAAAATAAGATTAGATTACATCATCAAAATTTAGAAGGAAAAAGGAAAAAACTATTTTTTCAACTCGTATTTTTAAGTTATCTCCCTATGGGTTTACTCAAATTTCGAGTAGAAACACTCATTGGATGCAAAATATGATTCCTCATCCAATGAGAACCCATGTTGCATGCTTTTGATGGATCCTAATACACGAAAAGTTAGAAATACATGGTTGCAATGACATATTTTTTATGTATTTCTCATTTTTCGTGTAGCAGGGTCCATCGAAAGTATGCAACATGGGTACTCCTTGGATGAGGAATTAAATTTTTCACCCAACAAGCACTCCCGCTCTAAACTTGAGTAAAACCTGAGGGACATAAGTTGAAAAATGAGTTGAAAATGTAGTTTTATTATTTTAATTTTTTTATTCCAAAAATGGTGAATCATCCTCCATGTTTGACATCATCATCGTGAATCCTATTGGTTCTTATAAAGTTTATTTTGGTTGTACATTTTTCTTAGGAGGCCCATTTTAGAGCTCAACGTTCGCCTAATGCATGGATTCATCTATGTCTAATGTTGATCTTAGATGCATATGACTAATAAGATCTAATTTCCTTAATATGCGCTCCATTTAATCTAATATGTCATTCACTGTTTCATTTCCCATTGAAGTATGATGCATTGGATTGTACGTTAAGCTCTGTGTATTTGATTTCATTTTTTGATATTATTATTTCACACTTACTACAATGATCAACGAATTATGTGCTTCTACAAGTTAGCCACCAAAGCTAGATGTTAAGTCTTCTATGAGATTTATATTAATTTCATCTACCCTCTTGAAAGAGATTATGAACCAATTTTGTTTTAAAATATGTTTAATGTTGAATGCAAGTGAACAATTTCAACAAATCTTACAAACACTTCTAAGATGTCCTAGGCACTAACCTCTCCTCAACTCTGGAGTTGTCTCTAGGAGATACACCAAATATAATTAATTATTTTAATTTTTCATATATATATATATATATATATATATATATATATATATATATATATATATATATATATATATATATATATATATATATCTATTTATGTTGTTCAAGAATACTCCAAATTGCATGGATTTCATGGGGAAAAAGACAATGTTGCGGTAAATTCTACACATAAGGAGCCATTGCTCCATAACCCTATGCCCTATCAGGAGCACGAGACAAAAAAATAATGGCTAATCGGGACAACAAACTAGGGTTTGAGTAAATAATTGACTTCCTTAAAGGTTGGTGAAGGGCTTTGGCCTGATGCAGAATCCTCTCACTCCAACTAGGAGACCTCTCTCTTCTATTATCGATCTCAAGCCTACAAACAAATAAACAAAAAATATAGATGACAAGTAGTCTTCCACAGATGACCGTTAGCTCAAGACATCAAGAAACACATGAATATAAATCGTTACAAACATGAATTTAAAGAAAGAGAACACGAATCTTCATTAACTATAAATCAAATGTATATCAATACCTTAAGATTTGGTGTTCCTCTCCTCATTCTAATAGGGTCTCCCCACTATAATGAACAAGGACTCAAGACAACATGCAGCTCTAAAAAAATTTATTCATTTTTTTCAGAATGGCAAAGAATCATTGTCTTTTATTTAAGTTGCGTTTTGAAAAATAGGGGCAAATTCTCCTTAAGTTACTTCCTGATTTGAAGGAAAGCAAACCCTTACAGGTTTAATTGTCATATGATTAAGTTGGGTGCTCTCCCAATTGTTTTTTCTATTTTTAATCTTATTGTGGAATGTTTTAATATTATGATGTTTGTATAAGAAATACAGAGCACATAATGACAGTGAGCTTTGCCTATTTTTTTATGTGTACCATCTCTGGATTTCGTATCAATTTTGCGAAGAATAACTTATTAAATTTTGTGGGTGTTTAATGTTATCCTTTCTTATTTGTTCTCGGTAAAATTTGTATTGAGTAGATGGCATTTTCTTTCTTATTTAGTCCAAATTATAATTACAAAGATATTCTTTTAATGATAAGGGTAATCTCTTGCTTGCGGTGTGTCAATCTTTAATGGTTGGGTTTGGGTTCCAAGTTTAATAAAGATCAACATTAGAAGTTAAATTATCGTCAAGGTTTAATTAGTAATTTTGTCGAGGTCATTTTTGGTTTCACAGTTCTGCCGGTGACTGGTTAACTCCAGTGTGCCATGTTACTGTGGCCAAACCCTCGACCACCAATTCTAGATCCAATTCCAAACTTTCTTTTTCTTGGCTTCTCTAGAATTCTTATGGAATTTTCTTTTCATCGGTTCTTCTCTATTGTGTAGAATTCATTGTACAAACCTTTGCAAAAATTAATAAAACAAGAAAATTATTCTCCCATCAATAATCCGTCCCTTACTAATATCCGTATGACTTCTTGCTTTTATATACATTCTATTAATTAGCACACTTTTACATTCTATTAATTAGCACACTTTTACTTGAATCTCTATTAAAATGCATTTTGTTACTTTTCTTGACATTCCACTCATTTAATAATAATTTACAATGAACTACAAGATGGATACATAAAGAAACCCTTATAAGACTTATCTATTGTAGCAAGCAGCCTAGGAAGTCACTGAGTAAGCAGCCTCCCAACCTTGAGAAAGGAAATCGCGTCCTTTTCTCTCCCCTGAGTGTAACGATTTTCTCAGTCAAGTACCCTTAACAGGGCCAGTTCACAAGCAACAAAGCCTTCCAACTTCAACCTGAAGCAAATTTTGACTTGAGGCTCTTTGTCCAGCTCAGGAATGCCTTAGGCAACAACCTACTTTCTCCCAAACATCCTATGTGGGTCTCTGAGTCTCATTTTTTCTCCGGAGCCTCAAGGTTCTCTCTCTTTTGTTTTTCTACCTTCCTTGACTCCCCCTCTTGAGGTCATTTATCTTAAACAAAAAAATTCTCTACCTAGCCATTAATCTCTGGCCATAGTCTGTCAATGATCTCTACGCATTATCCACTAGATCACACTTATGTCCAAATACATGTGCAACGTGATCTCTCAAGATTGTATGCTCAACATACTAGCACACACGTCTACTCATCGCGTTGTATCTCTACTTCATTTCCACTGACATGTCTCTAGTTAGCTTCCCTTTATACACACCATCACTTTGATATCCGTACAGGTATAAGAATAACCACATCGATCCTCCACATATGAGCTTGTCTAACCTCTCTACAATCTATTGCTCCATTGCTTACATATTTAATTGCGATAGCTAATGACCATGACCAAATCAAACATTAAGTGTGACCAATTCAATCAACTTCATTCATGCCAAAACATTAGGTAAATTCCATGGCAAAAGCATGTGGCTTTTACTTTCGCTCCCTATAGGAAGTGTCGCTGGGACAGAATTTTAAGCCTCGCTGAACTTCCATGGGTACACAAAGGCAAGATTGTAGCAGTGAGGTAGTGCCACTACGTGATAGTGGCAAGACTATGATAGTCCTATAAAACTTGGATTATTAAACTCTCAACCATCTAGAATTTCTTCCACCTACATCATCACTTCGACACTTAGTCCAACATGTTAAGCACTTGAAAACATCAACTCAATCATTAGGATCATACACAAGCCACCAACATTGTTGAATTGAGGCTTCTGTGATCCATATCAAATTTATGAGAGATTTTTCAGCGTAAATCACATGAAATTTCATTTGTCATATGAACAAGTGACAAATGAAATTTCATGTGATTTACGCCAAAAAATCTCTCATAAAGCCACCAACATGTTGACAAAAATGCGCATTTAGATGCTTGAACTTACGGTTGACATAAATAGAAACACCATGCTGCCAACAAATATATATTACAATGACTTTGTGGAATACTCTTGCCTATTTCTATGCTTTACAACATGGACCAAACACTCTAGGGTGTTCATATATTATTAGGGATTCCCATAACAATTTCACTCCTTCATTAGACCTTTTCACCATCTACTCTATCTACATTCTCCCAACCATGCAACTACGCAACCTTTCTCACACTATATCTCCACCCCATGCCCAGCCATAATTTCCACATACTCTATAAACTCCACCCAAAAATAATTTATCAATCTCATCTCACCTTTAATGGCCTTATTATTATAGCTCAACTATCCTCAACATAATTTGGATCTATTACATCCATCTCTCCTTGACCCATCTAACTGTTTTTGTATATAATGCTTTTCAATGAACCATATAAATAAAACGGTTGCTAAATTCATATGAGAATCAATCCATGATAAACATCAAAATACTTACTTTATGATACATATCAATTGCTAATAATAATAAAAAAAATCTTAAAAGTTAAGTTAATTATGATTTTATTATTATTATTACTATTATTAAAATAATGAATATATGAGTTAAACATATATACATATTCCATTTTACCATGGACATTCTTAATATGTAAATAGGTTTTGTTATAATATCATGGACCAATACAATAGCTTATCAATGCATGTAGAAAATCATAGTTCATTTCATATGTCACTTGTTCATAAGACATTTTTTTAATTAATCAATTTAATTAAAAGGGTAAAAGGGCATAACTATTTTTAAGATAAATCACAATATTTGATTTGTGAATACTTCTAAGAATATTCTAGAGCATTCCCTAGAAGTTAAATCCCTACGATCTACCTAATAATTAGGGAGAAATAAATTAAATTAACAGGCTAGAATCCCTTTTCCAAAATAGGCATGCCTATCCATGTGATAAAAATACAGATAATGTAAGAATAATAGAAATGCATAAAAATAATAAGAAGTGGTTAGGAACCCTTGCTTCCTAATAATAAATCTATTATTCTTTCTTACAATGGATCCGTCATGCACTTAAAAGAAGCTACATTACAAGAAAATATTAAAGGAAAAAACATAGGTTACGAAAACTTATCCTATAAAATGCCAACCAAGTCAATTTTACCTTATCTACTTAAAAATTTCATCCATGTCATTTTCTTTTTTAACTTCCAAGTATTAAAAATATATTAAAATTATTAAAACAAAATTTCATTAAAATAAATAATATTATCACGTCCAACTAAAATTTTCATTTTTTTCAAATAATTTTTTAAACTAAAAAATCTTTAAACTTGAATATTTTATAATATATACCCTATATAAATTAAAAAGGTGTTAATATCATCTTCCATAAAAAAAAATTTAAAAATTACATACTTAAACTTACATACTTTATAATATATACCCTATATACATTAAAAAAAAGTGTTAATATCATTTCTCATATAAACAAAAAAAAATTACATATTAAAAACCTCTTAATCTCATCATCCAAAAAATTAAAATCTCCTCCTCCTTTAAACTTACCTACTTCTTAATATACACCCTAAATACATTAAAAAAAAAATGTTAATATAATCTCCCATAAAGAAATTTACATATTAAAAACCCTTTAATCTCATCATCCAAAAAATTAAAATCTCCATATCCTCCTTTAAACTTACCTACTTTTAATATATACCCCATATCAATTAAAAAAAATGTTAATACTATCTCGCATAAAGGAATTTACACCCTCCCTCTCCCTTGAGCTTCCTCCATACTTCCAAAAAAAAACAAATAATTTATATAATAAAAAAAATATATCTTCTTTCATAATCCAAAAGTTCCCCTTAATCTCATCATCCGAAAAATTAAAATCCCTTTAACCTCGACATCCTCTCCCCCGCCAACAAAAAAAACCCTGAATACTTGAAAAAAAACAGACGAATATTATTATATATACGTTAAAACGAAAAATATATCTACTATAATCATCCGAAAATATCGGCCGCCCTAACCTCACATTAAAAAGTTGTTAATATGATCTTCGATAAAGAAATTTGCATATTAAAAATCCCTTTAACTTCAACGGCACAAAAAACAGCTACGTATCACAATACTTCGAAAAATAAGGGTATTTATTAAAATTAAAAGTATGCATTAAGAACGGTTAATATCGTCATCCGAAAAATTCGAACACCCAAAGCTCATCTTAATTTCATCACCCGAAAAAAATTAGAGTACCATTAACATCAACATCAGAGAATAAGCTGTCCCTGACAGTACTGGCAAAACACCAAATACATGTTCCAGAATACTTCCAAATAGATGATTAGGTGAGCTGTTCATCACAGTGACATTTGTGGTTACAGTTTTCATCCATTAATTTTTAAATAATTGGGTGGTTACCGGGATCGAGTTGGCCCCCATAAATATTTGCAGATAGATAGATACAAAGATAAGAAAAAGAGTATTGTAACTATAGAATTTATCTGTATAATGATTGAATTCAAACATGTACTAAAAAAAATATTAAATTCAAACAACTTTCAAATATCATATCTACCAATATGTTTTAGGGGTAGTTTACGAATGCCACATATTAGCTTGTTATCTAGTAATCTACTTTTTCCAAAAATCAAAATGTTGGAGTGTTTGAATCTTTTTTTTTATGGTGGAAATGGATTCAACACCATCAAAAACCCTTGGAGCATCCGAAATCCTCAAGTTACCCAAATTTTATCAAATATTCTGCTAGATTTTGACATAATCTTAAGAAAATCTCCATTATTTTATGGGCTAAACTCATAAATTTTTTAAACTATACTTATGAATTATCATTATTTAAATTATTTTTAATCATATATATTATAATTTTTGAAAATAATTATTTATAATTTTATTAATAAAATGAAATTATAAAATTTGAGTAAAATTATTAATTTTATTATTTATTTTTATAACTAATTTTACATAAAAAAAATTTCCTAATTATTTCATTTAATATTTGATATAATTAAATCTAATTTGTTTTTGTTTTATTTTTATTTTTTAAATTAATGTGACATAATGTTTTATTACAACATCTTTTGGATACCAATCTATAAATCAACAAATATTTAAAATTTTAAAACATTTTTATTATAATATTTAAATAATTCAAATCTTTACTTCTTATAAATATCGTTATTGGATTATTTAGTTCATGTCTTATTATTTCATTTTTGTGAGTGATAAAATTTGAATCTAAATTAACTTATTATATATTTTTTATAATTACTATATAATATAATATAATATAATATTATATATATATATATATATATATATTAAATAAATGATTTTTAAATTTATTACTTATTAATGAAATTACAAAATATTTAATATTTAATATTAAATAATTAATATTAAATATCTAATATCTAATAAATATAAAATTATTATCAATAGTGTATTACACAAATCTATATAATAAATTTTTGGAATTTTGATTCATTACATTATGGCAATATCAATTTTTATATTATGTAGAAATTATTACTCTTCTTGTATATGTATTTTAGTTCAATTAAATATATCATAAATGGATATAATATATCTCATATATAAAAAATCTAGATTTAAATTTCATAAATTATTTTTAGATTTAAATTTTATAAGTTATATTATATATTTGGAAATACATTACTTTAAAATATATATTAAATTTTTTCTATAAATATTGTTTAATTAGTAATCACGATATTATGAAGTATTATGACACATTATGTAAATTGTGAAATACAACGTTCAAATTCTCATAAAATTTACTCCTTAAAAATATATTAAAATTTAATAAATGTTAAATAATAAATTGCAAAAATATTATTAAATTAACTTAAAAAAACATTAATTCCTCACATAATTATATCATATACCATTTCTACCCTATACCCATATATTAATTACTCATACATTTTATATTTATAAATATTTATATTTAAACGGTTTATACAAAGTGAAATTCACCATTTTAATTATTAAATGATAAAGATTAGATATGTTATATCATCAAAATTCTCTCATAAAACCATCATCATCTTAAATATTTTAGATGATTGTACTTGGGTAACTTAGTTTGATTACATCGATCATTTTTTTAACTGTTCGAGAAGTGGTTTTGCTTCCCACTTACCCAATGGGACATTGTTATTAGCCTCAGAAATCTGCTTTCGAATATTTTAGTTTCCGTATAGTATTTCAATTGTGACTAATTGGAATTTATATTTTCAGGATGCCATTTATGAACATTGACAAACTTTTAGAACTTGCAAAATTGAACTTCAATATATTTAAATCCATAAAACAAAGGGAGTTTAAACATATCTCCAGGTTATATGAGTTTTGTTATTGTATTATACATTTTTTTTAGGAGACAGTTTTGGATAAGTGAGATCTAATGATATCCAATATTCAAAATAACGTAAAGAGCTAGGAATTCATGAGTAAATGGTGGAAAGATTTTGGTTTCCCTGAATTGACGTTTGCTCAGCATCGTCACATGGATTTCTACACTTTGGCATCTTGCTTTGCCACTCATCCTCAACATTCTGCATTTCAAATCGGCTTTGCCAAAATGCGTCATCTTGTCACGGTTCTCAGGTGGTTCTGGAGGATGGCTTAGTTAAAATTAATTCAATCAAAGAGAACATGAAAACAATTATGACAAGATATGAAGATGGAAAATTGTTACGAATAAAAGGAACAATTATTCCAAGGAATTTTGACTATGCAGGGGCTGCAAGCACAAACATTTCACCTATCAGATTATGGGATGTGAGATATGGACATCTAAACTTTTCCAGTCTCTCTCAACTACAAGAACAAGGAATGGTTAAGGGACTTCCTACTTCAAGAAAGAAAATGCAAGATGTGAAGCTTGCATTGATGGAAAACAAAGTCGAGAGAATTTTCTGACAAGTTCATGGCGAGCAAACATGCGTTTGCAATTAGTACATAGTGACATTTGTGGACCCATGCAAGATTCTCTAGAAGGTTGCAAATATTTCTTACTCTTTATTGATGATTTCAGTAGAATGACGTGGGTTTACTTCGTGAAGCATAAGTCAGAGGCATTTGAAAAGTTTAAAACTTTTTGTCAACTTGTTGAAAATGATGTCAAAGAAAAGATTGGCACTCTTAGAACTGATTATGGAGGAAATTCAATTCAAATGAATTCTAAAGTTATTGCAGAGACAATGGGATCAAACGACATCTTACAAATGTCTACACTCCACAACAAAATGGAGTAGTAGAAAGAATGAATCACACTTGTTAGGAATGACGAGATCTATGTTAACTTTTAAAAAGTTAAGTCCTATTTATTGTACAGAAGCAATCCATACAATTTTTTACTAAAGGAACAGGTCTCCCAATACTTCTTTGGATGGAATCACAACTTATGAAGGATGGTTTGGTTTCACACCTAAAGTTAAACACCTTAGAGTTTTTCGTTCCATGTGCCATGCCTTCGTTCCAAAAGAAAAACGAACTAAGCTTGACTCACGAAGTTTGAAATGCACAAGGATTGGATATTCGGATGAGAAGAAAGGGTACAGGATTCTGTCAAATGGGAAATTTATTGTCAAAAGATATGTAATTTTTTATGAAACTAAGAGTAAGAGTGCTAAAGAAATAGAATATCTTCTTCAAAAATTGGAAACAAAAGGAGATAAAAGGAAAGGAAACATTCAAAGTCAACCAAATTCACAAAATCGGTATGAGCTTTATTTTCCTTCCTCTGAAGATGATTCATTTAGACCATCTACTTCACCAACATAGTCTGGGTCTTTTGGCAGTTCATCAAAATCTCCTAGTAGTAGTAGTTCTTCTGACAATGATTCTCCACCCCCAGAATCTGTAGTTGATCAACGTACCTCTGTTTACATTAATCCTCTTTATAATGATGGTGACTTTTCAGAATCTGAAACAAGTGAACATCACTTTCAAAAATGGGTTGTTCAACTTTTGAAAGATGTAAGGCCCGATGAGAAAAATAAAACAGGAACAAGGGGGTCAACTAGGAATGAAGGAAATTTTGCCTTGATCATGAATGATTTGACTGAACCCTCCACATACAAAGAGGTAGTAAAATATAAAGAATGGCAACAAGATATACTTGAAGAATATAAGCCAATTCAAGACAACAACACTTGGAAACTTTTTGATTGTCCTCAAAGTGTTAAACCCATCGGATGCAAATGGGTTTATAGAATTAAGTACAACCAAAATGGAGAAATCGACAAGTACAAAGCTAGACTTGTGGCTAAGGGTTTTCCGCAAAAGGAAGGCATTGATTATGAGGAAACTTTTGCTCCTACGGAAAAATCGAACACCATCCCCTTAACACTTGCATTAGCAGCGCAAAAAGGATGGAAAGTTCATGAGATGGATTTAAAGAGTTATTTCCTCAATGGATATTTATAGGAAGATGTATATATGACACAACCTCCAGGTTTTAAAATTGAAGGGAAAGAACATAAAGTCTGCAAACTAATCAAGGTCTTATATGGGTTAAAACAAGCTCCACGAGCTTGGTATCCCAAAATGGATGAATACCTTCGGAGTGTTGGCTTTCGACGAAGTGAATTTGATGATACTTTGTATGTATGTCAACACGGTAAAAATCTGGTAATTCTTATTATGTATGTAGATGATTTGATTATTACTGGAAACAATGATGATCATGTTGTACAGGTGAAAAGGGAGTTTCATGCAGGATTTAAGATGGCAGATTTGGGACTACTTCACTAATATATTGGAGTTGAAGTATTCCAATGTCTACATCATATTTTCATTTCTCAGAGTAAGTATGCAACAAAAGTTCTTCAGCAATTTGGAATGTAGGATTGCAAGCCTGTTCTTACCCCCATGGAACAAAACTTGAAACTTTCAAAATTTGAAGGTGGGAAAGGTGGACAACAATACTTATAGGTAGTTGATTGGAAACCTGATTTATCTAACAACGACTCGACCAGATCTATCTTATGCAATTAGTATTCTTTCATGCTTTATGCAGTAACTGAGAGACATGCACTGGAATGCAGCCAAAAGGGTTCTACGATATATTCAAGGAACAAAATATTTTGGTCTTCTTTACAAAAAGACTAAAAGCTTTGTACTTGGTGGATTTTCAGATGCTGACTTTGCTCGCAGTATTGATGATTGAACATCAACCTCCTGTTATTTAATGAACATGGGGTCAGCTGTAGAATCTTGGAGTTTCAAGAAACAAGTTACATTGGCCACTTCTCTAGCCGAAGCAGAATACATATCAGCATTGGAAGCTGCATGTGAAATTATTTTTTTGCGCAGTTTTTTGCAGGATTTGGGCATCCCACAAGCGGAAGCTACATAATTATTCATCGATAACGAGTCAACCATAAAGCTTGCCAAGAATCCAGTTTTTCATTCCAAAACAAAGCATGTGGACACCAGGTATCATCACATTAGATCGCTCATTTCCAAGGATGTCATCAAGCCAGTTTATTGTTCTTCAGAAGATCAGGTCTCCAATATTTTCACAAAACCACTTAGCATGATCAAATTTACTAAGTTCAGAGATGAACTTGGTATCTGTTGTAATGTATCTTTGGATCATAGGGGGGAATGTTAAATGATCCAAAATACAAAATTCATAGTTCACAAAGATAGGATAGAAAATCTATTTATTTAGAATATTTAATTAAATATTGGAGACACATAGAAATAGAATATTGTTGTAAAATATATGACATCTAGAATAATGTTGTATTTTAGGCTCCAATTTAGGAGTAGAGTTAGTAGATTGGTTAGAATTACATTTATTGTAAATGGACACTTGTTAATTTAATAAGTAGTTCATAACTAGAATAGGTTAGGAAATTAAGCTTCTATATAGTTCATTCTCCTGATTGCAAGTGTGTTGGATTGTGTGTAAACTCTTGCAAAATTATTATGTAATTTATTTTCTTGATTAATAAAGTTGTGTGTATGAGGACACTTCTTCCATTAATTACATGAAAATACCATAGGCAAAACTATGAGTTACCAAAACCTAGATCCTATAAAATGCCAACCTAGTGAAATTTACCTTAACCACCTTCAAAATTCAATCCTCCTCATTTCAATTTTTAACCTGCAACTATTAAAAATATGTTAAAATCCTTCAAACAAAATTTCTTTAAAATAGATAAACTTTTGACTTCCAACTAATTTTTATTCAATAAATTTTAATTAAAAAGTATTTATAAAATTATATTTTTTAAATTTATATACCCTATGTACATTACAACTATGTTAATATTATCTGCAATAAAAAAAAAATGTTGTAGTTTAACTATTAAACAAAATGATTTTTGATTTTTTGCTTGAATCAGATAATACAAAAATACACTTTTGAATGTATAAATAGATTTATCACCCTTAAAAATATGGGTTAGGAACTCTATTTTTATAAATCAAACAACCCTAAAAATATGTACCAGATTTTGAACAGAAAAAATACCATTTCGTTTATTACTTAAACTAGGCAAAAAAAAATTGCATATTAAAATCCCATCAGAGAATAAGCTGTCCCTGACAGTACTGGCAAAACACCAAATACTTCACACACTGACATCTGTGGTTTTAAATAATTGGGTGGTTACCGGGATAAATTTAAGTTTGCTCCTTCGAATTACTCCATATACATATAGGCTTTTAGTTCGTTAATTCCAATGGCTCTACTGTGACACCTTCCATCACATAGCATATGGCACGTCACGTTGCAGATAGAATACGTTATGGAATATGGTTGGCACACAAATCTCCCACGATTGGAAGCACGGAATTACATCGACGTCTTTGGACTCGACGAAAAGTATAACCAGTATGCCAACTATCTCACGGACCACTTATTTTGCGTGTGTTCAATTTCTTTTAAGAAAATCTGATATTCCTTAGGATCTATTTACTTTATTTTCATATATATATATATATATATATATATATAATATTTTACTTATGAAATGGGGTAGTTACTAAAGTTATAATTTAGTAATTAATCGGTCAGATTTATTTTTTATTATTATTTTAAAATTATTAGCCAAAAAGATAAATTTTATTAAAACAAATAATATGTTATAATAAAATTTAAAAATTATATATATATATATATAAAAAAGCATAAGTTTATTTTAATTTAAGATTTATTAAATATTCATGATGATTAAATTTGGTGTAAGTCTTTTTTTAATGTAAAATTTGAGGAAATGTTTGCAGGTTTAGAGATTTGATTTTATTTTACATTTGATATATCTAACATTAAGATGAATTTAAAATTAGATGCAATTATATACAATTACTATTTAAAATTAAAAAATAAAAATATTTGGAGATAGATAGATAGATAGATAAGAAAAAGAGTATTGTAACTATAAAATTTATATGAATAATAATTAAATTCAAACAACTTTCAAATATCATATCTACAAATATGTTTTAGGGATTGTTTACAGACGCCACATATTAGCTTGTTATCTAGTAATTTTTTTTCTTTCAAAAATCAGAATGTTGGAGTGTTTGAATCTCTTTTTTTATGGTGGAAATGGATTCAACACCATCAAAAACCCTTGGGGCACCCAAAATCCTCAAGTTTGATAATTGTAACCCAGATTTTAACAAATATTCTACTGGATTTTGACATAATCTTATGAAAATTTCCATTATTTTATGGGCTAACTCATAAATTTTTTAAACTATGCTTATAAATTATCATTAGTTAAATTATTTTTAATCATATATATATTATAATTTTTGAAAATAATTATTTATAATTTTATTAGTAAAATGAAATTATAAAATTGAGTAAAATTAGTAGTTTTATTATTTATTTTATAACTAATTCTACATTTTTTCTAATTATTTTATTTAATATTTCATATAATTAAATCTAATTTATTTTTATTTTAATTTTATTTTTTAAATTAATGTGACATAATGTTTTATTACAACATCTTTTGGATACCAATCTATAAATCAACACATATTTAAAATTTTAAAACATTTTCAATATATTATTTAAATCATTCAAATCTTTACTTCTTATAAATATGGCTATTTGATTATTTAGTTCATGTCTTACTATTTCATTTTTATGAGTGATAAAATTTTAATCTAAATTAACTTATTATACATTTTTGAAAATTACCATATAATGAATATATTATATATTTTTTAATATTTTTTTGTTAAAAATAAATGATTTTTAAATTTATTGCCTACTAATGAAATTACAAAATTTCTAATATACAATAATTAATATTAAATATACAATAATTAATATTAAATATTAAATATCTAATAGTAAATATAAAATTACTATTATCAATAGTGTATTACACAAACCTATCTAATAAATTTTTGGAATTTTTATTCATTACATTATCACAATATCAACAAATTATTCATAAATTATGTTTAGATTTAAATTTTATAAATTATATTATATATTTGGAAATACATTATTTTAAAATATATATTAAAATTTTTCTATAAAAATAGTTTAATTAGTAATCACCATATTACAAAGTATTATGAAACATTATGTAAATTGTGAAATACAATCTTCAAATTCTCATAATATTTACTCTCTAAAAATATATTAAAATTTAATATATATTAAATAAAAATTACAAAAATATTATTAAATTAACTTTAAAAAACATTAATTCCTCACCATAATTATATCATATACCATTTCTACCCTATACCCATATATTATTTACTCATACATTTTATATTTGTAAATATTTATATTTAAACGTTTTATACCATGTGAAATTCACCATTTTAATTGTTAAATGATAAAGATTAGATATGATATATCATCAAAATTCTCTCATAAAACCATCATCATCTTAAATATTTTAGATGATTGTACTCGGGTAACTTAGTTTGATTAGATCGATCATTCTTTTAACCTTTCGAGAAGTGGTTTTTCTTCCCACTTACCGAATGGGACATTGTTATTAGCCTCAGAAATCTGCTTTTGAATATTTTAGTTTCTGTATAGTGTTTCAATTTTGACTAGTTGGAATTTCTATTTTCAGGATGTCATTTATGAACACCAACAAACTTTTAAAACTTGCCAAATTGGACTTCAATATATTTCAATTCATACAACAAAGGGAGTTGAAACATATCTACAGGTTATATGAGTTTTGTTATTGTATTAGACATGTTTTTAGGAGACAGTTTTGGATTCAGGTGAGGTCTAATGATATCCAATATTCAAAATATTCAAAATAATGTAAAGAACTACGAATTCATGAGTAGATGGTGGAAAGATTTTGGTTTCCTTGAATTGACGTTTGCTCGGCATCGTCACGTGGAATTCTACACTTTGGCATCTTGCTTTGCCACTCATCCTCAATATCCTCAACATTCTGCATTTCGAATCGGCTTTGCCAAAATGTGTCATCTTGTCACGGTTCTCAGGTGGTTTTGGAGGATGGCCTAGTTAAAATTAATTCAATCAAAGAGAACATGCAAACAATGATGACAGGATATGAAGATGGAAAATTGTTACAAACGGAAGGAACAATTATTCCAAGGAATTTTGACTATGCAGGGGAAGCAAGCACAAATATTTCACTTATCAGATTATCAGATTATGTCATGTGAGATATGGAGATCTAAACTTTGACAGTCTCTCTCAACTGCAAAAACAAGGAATGATTAAGGGACTTCTTACAAACAGGAAAGAAAATGCAAGATGTGAAGCTTGCTTTGATGGAAAACAAAGTCGAGAGACTTTCTCGACAAGTTCATGGCAAGCAAACATGTACATAGTGACATTTGCGGACCCTTGGAAGCTTCTCTAGGAGGTTGCAAATATTTCTTACTCTTTATTAATGATTTCAGCAGAATGACATGGGTTTACTTTTTGAAGCGTAAGTCAGAGGCATTTGAAAATTTTAAAACTTTTCGTCAACTTGTTGAAAATGAAGTCAAAGAAAATATTGGCACTCTTAGAATTGATTATGGAGGAGAATTCAATTCAAATGAATTCCATAGTTATTGCAGAGACAACGGGATCAAACGACATCTTACAAATGTCTACACTCCACAAAAAAATAGAGTATTAGAAAGAATGAATCACGCTTTGTTAGGAATGATGAGATCTATGTTAACTTTTAAAAAGTTAAGTCCTATTTATTGGGTAGAAGAAATCCATACAATTGTTTCCTTAAGGAACATGTCTCCCACTACTTCTTTGAATGGAATCACAACTTATGAAGCATGGTTTGGTTTCACACATAAAGTTAAACACCTTAGAGTTTTTGGTTCCGTGTGCTATGCCTTAGTTCCAAAATAAAAATGAACTAATCTTGACTCACAAAGTTTGAAATGCACAAGGATTAGATATTTGGATGAGAAGAAAGGGTACATGCTTCTGTCAAATGGGAAATTTATTGTCAAAAGAGATGTAATTTTTTATGAAACTGAGAGTAAGAGTGCTAAATAAATAGAACATCTTCTTCAAAAATTGGAAACAAAAGGAGATGAAAGGAAAGAAAGCATTCAAAGTCAACCAAATTCACAAAATTGGTATGAACTTTATTTTCCTTCCTCTGAAGATGATTCAGCCAGTCCATCTACTTCACCAACACAGTCTGGGTCTTTTGGCAGTTCATCAGAATCTCCTAGGAGTAGTAGTTCTTCTGAAAATGATTCTCTGCCCCCAGAATCTGCAGTTGATCAACATACCTCTATTTACATTAATCCTCTTTATAATGATGGTGACTTTTCAGAATCTCAAACAAGTGAATATCATTTTCCAAAATGGGTTGTTCAACTTTTGAAAGATGTAAGGCCCGATGAGAAAAATAAAACAGGAACAAGGGGGTCAACCAGGAATGAAGGAAATTTTGCCTTGATCACGAATGATTTTACTGAACCCTCCACATACAAAGAGGCAGTAAAATATAAATAATGGAAACAAGCTATGGTTGAAGAATATAAGGCAATTCAAGACAACAACACTTGGAAACTTCTTAATTGTCCTCAAAGTGTTAAACCCATCGGATGCAAATGGGTTTATAGAATTATGTACAACCAAAATGGAGAAATTGACAAGTACAAAGCTAGACTTGTGGCTAAGGGTTTTGCGCAAAAGGAATGCATTGATTATGAGGAAAATTTTGCTCCTACGCCAAAATGGAACACCATTCGCTTAACACTTGCATTAGCAACAAAAAAAGGATGGAAAGTTCATCAGATGAATGTAAAGAGTTATTTCCTCAATGGATATTTACAGGAAGATGTATATATGACACAACTGCTAGATTATGAAATTGAAGGGAAAGAACATAAAGTCTGCAAACTGATCAAAGCCTTATATGGGTTAAAACAAGCTCCACGAGATTGGTATGCCAAAATGGATGAATACCAGCGGAATGTTGGCTTTCAACGAAGTGAATTTGATGATACTTTGTATGTATGTCAACACAGTAAAAATCTGGTAATTCTTGTTATGTATTTAGATGATTTGATTATTACTGGAAACAATGATGATCATGTTGTACAGGTGAAAAAGGAGTTGCATGCAGGTTTTAAGATGACAGATTTGGGACTACTTCACTACCATCTTGGAGTTGAAGTATTCCAACGTTCACATCATGTTTTCATGTCTAAGAGTAAGTATGCAGCAAAAGTTCTTCAACGATTTGGAATGTAGGATTGCAAGCCCATTCTTACCCCCATGGAACAAAACTTGAAACTTTCAAAATTTGAAGGGGGGGGAAGGTGGAAAACACTACTTATAGATAGTTGGTTGGCAGCCTGATTTATCTGACAATGACTCAACCAAATCTATCTTATGCAGTTAGTATTCTTTCACGCTTTATGTAAAAACCACGAGACAACCACTGGAATGCAGTCAAAAGGGTTCTACGATATATCCAAGGAACAAAATATTTTTGTCCTCTTTACAAAAAGACTAAAAACTTTGTACTTGGTGGATCTTCAAATGCCGACTTTGCTCGTAGTATTGATGATCGAGCATCAACCTCCAGTTATTTAATGAACATGGGGTCAGCTGTAGAATGTTGGAGTTGCAAGAAACAAGCTACATTGGCCACTTCTTTAGCCGAAGCAAAATGCATATCAGCATGGAAAGCAACATGTGAAATTATTTGGTTGCACAGATTTTTGCAGGATTTGGGCATTCCACAAGCAGAAGCTACATCATTATTCATTGACAAAGAGTTAGCCATAAAGCTTGCCAAGAATCTAGTTTTTCATTCCAAAACAAAACATGTGGACACTAAGTATCATCACATTAGATCGCTCATTTCCAAGGATGTCATCAAGCCAGTTTATTGTTCTTCAGAAGATCAGGTCTCTGATATTTTCACAAAACCACTTAGCAGGATCAAATTTACTAAGTTCAGAGATGAACTTGGTATCTGTTGTAATGTATCTTTGGATCATAGGGGGGAATGTTAGATGATCCAAAATACAAAATTCATAGTTCACAAAATTAGGATAGAAAATCCATTTATTTAGAATATTTAATTAAATATTGGAGACACTTAGAAATAGAATATTGTTGTAAAAGATATGACATCTAGAATAATGTCGTATCTTAGGCTACAATTTAGGAGTAGAGTTAGTAGATCCGTTAGAATTGCATTTATTGTAAGTGGACATTTGTTAATTTAATAAGTAGTTCATAACTAGAATAGGTTAGGAAATTAAGCTTATATATAGTTCATTCTCCTTATTGCAAGTGTGTCGCAGTGTGTGTAAACTCTTGCAAAATTATTATGTAATTTATTTTCTTGATTAATAAAATTGTGTGTATGAGGACACTTCTGCCAATAATTACATGAAAATGCCATAGGCAAAACTATGAGTTACCAAAACCTAGATACTATAAAATGCCAACCTAGTGAAATTTACCCTAACCACCTTAAAAATTCATTCCTCCTCATTTCAATTTTTAACCTCCAACTATTAAAAATATGTTAAAATCCTTCAAACAAACTTTCTTTAAAATACATAAACTTTTGACTTCCAACTAATTTTTATTCAATAAATCTTTAATTAAAAAGTATTTATAAAATTATATTTTTTAAATGTATATAACCTATGTACATTACAACTATGTTAATATTATTTCCAATAACAAAAAATGGTGTAGTTTAACTATTAAACAAAATGATTTTTAATTTTTTGCTTAAATCAGATAATACAATTTCCTGTAAAATTGTGATTTAGTGTTGTTTCAAATACACTTTTGAATGTATAAATAGATTTATCACCCTTAAAAATACCTGTTAGAAACTCAATTTTTATAAATCAAACAACCCTAAAAATATGTACCAGATTTTGAATAAAAAAAATGCTCATCTATCTTACTGTTCCCTTCCAAATCCTCCCTTCACAAACCGCTGACCAGTTCTACTCATGACCTCAAGCCTTTCTCTACAATAATCCCAACTTTTGGAGTGTGTGCGCGACGGAAAGCCGTGACACCTTCCATCACCATGTGTTCCACAACCGCTGTATCGGATCCTGGTGTAAAGAGACGCATAGCGAATCATCATTCCAACCTCTGGGGCGACGACTTCATACAGGCTCTCTCCACACAGTATGAAGTAATTTTCAACTTATTCTTCAATGCATATTTCTCCTTTTGAAGCGAACGAAATGACTATTTTTTCCCTTTATATTTACTATGTTGAATGTACATGGGTCAGGAGCCTTCATACCGTGAACATGCAGAGAGACTTATTAAGGAAGTGAAAGAGATGTTCACTGAAATTGAAGATGGACTATCAATCACTCCCCTCAATGATCTGCTTTCACGCCTTTCCATGGTCGATAGCATTGAAAGTTTGGGAATCGACAGGCATTTCAAAATTGAGATAAAATCAGCAGTGGATTATGTTCACAGGTCAGTCATCGCAGCCTTATCATCATTATTTATTTCTGCTTTATATATAATGGCATACACATGATTAAATTAATTTCACCTACAGTTACTGGAGCGAGAAAGGCATCGGATGTGGCAGAGAAAGTGGTTTTAGTGATCTCAACTCAACTGCACTGGGGCTTCGAACTCTTCGACTACACGGGTACCCGGTGACTTCAAGTAGGTAGATCCACATTTAATTAGGAAATCCGTCGTATAATTTCCTTTATGAAGGCATCAACTTGCATAGATTTGATAATACATGAATATCAGGTGTGTTGGAAGAATTTAAAGACAAGAAGGGGCAGTTTGCCAGTTCTTCCATTCAAACAGATCAAGGAGAGATGAGGAGTATTTTCAATTTATTTCGGGCATCGCTCGTTGCTTTTCCAAATGAGAAAGTTATGGAAGACGCTCAAATATTTTCTACGATATACTTGAAAGAATATCTAGAAAAGATTCCGCTATCCAGTCTTTCACGACAGGTGAGGCAGGGAAATTGATAAGAAGCGATAAAAAATGATAAATAAATTTGGGTAGTAAATTTTTTTGGGCGTCTATCTTTTTGACGGATTCCTTACAGTGTTTTTGGATAAAAAAGGATTTTCGACTGTTGAGGGAGCGATTCTGATGTGATATACATCTGCTAATTTACAACCAACGTTTACAACCGTGCCTTGAGCTTTTTTATAATAATGTGAATTTTGTGGCTGCAGATAGAATACGTCATCGAATATGGTTGGCACACAAACCTTCCACGATTGGAAACAAGGCCTTACATGGACGTATTTGGATATAATGAGTAGGACAATTATCTCACCGTCCATTTAATTTCCGTGCCTTCAACCATAAAAATTTATTTTATTTTATAAATTTTTCTAGTAGCTATTTTATAGACTTTTGTCTTTATGTTGAAAACGATCCTGCTCTCATCCTGAAATGGTACTTTATTTCCTGGTTAATGAGTGAGGCTTGCCTTTTTAACTTTCTACCACAGAACTCCGTTTTTTAATGGTTTAGTTTCCATATGGTATTTCCAGTTAATACTAGTTGGACTTTTGTTTACAGAATGCCATGGATGTCATACGTGAGCAATATATTTCACTCCATACAACAAAGAGAGTTAAAACATATCTCCAGGTGATGAGCTTTCTTACTGGATTATATTTTCTTCTTACACAAAATCTGGGTGTCAATAGTCTAATGATTTCCAATATTCAATAGTAAAATATAATCGTTTGTGATTAGATGGTGGAAGGATTCAGGCTTCTCTCAAATGAATTTTGTTCGCCACCGTCATGTCGAATACTACACTTTGGCCTCTTGCTTTGCGATTGATCCTCAACATTCTGCATTCCGAGTCAGTTTTGCCAAAATGTGTCATCTTGTCACTGTTCTGGATGATATCTATGACACCTTCGGAACGATGGAAGAGCTCCAACTCTTCACAGCAGCAGTTAAGAGGTGGTAACAGCGGTGAAAAACTTTGAGAATAATATTTTCTTTCTCTTAAAATGCCTTTACAGCGATCAACTGATTTGACCAAAATTTGTTCTTATGATTGCATATGATCAGATGGGATCCATCAGCGACAGACTCCCTTCCAGAATACATGAAACGAGTGTACACAGTGCTTTATGAAACCGTAAATGAAATGGCACAAGTGGCGAAGAAGTCTCAAGGCCGAGATACCATCAACTATGCTCGACACGCTGTATGGATAATAAGGATTCTTACATATATTTGAAGAATGATTTGGCCAAGTTGGTGATTAGTTAATTTGCTTTGCTTGTGTATGTGCAGTGGGAAGCCTATCTTGATTCGTATATGAAAGAAGCAGAGTGGATCTCCACTGGTTGTCTTCCAACATTCGAGGAGTACTACGAAAATGGCAAGATTAGTTTTGGTTATCGTATATCCATGTTACAACCGATCCTCTCGATGGACATTCCTTTTCCTCACCACATCCTAGAAGAAATCGACTATCCATCCAGGTTCAGTAGCTTGGCGGCTGGCATCGTTCGACTTAAAGGTGACACTCGCTGTTACCAGGTATGACATATATCAAACCAAATTCAAATAGAAGAAGTTTTGTGTGGCATTGCACCACTAATTTTAGGGAGTTTTCATTAGAATATAAATGCTTACATTGGCATGGCTATTGCAGGCAGATAGTGCCCGTCGAGAAGAAGCTTCATGCATATCATGTTATATGAACGAGAATCCCGGATTAACAGAGGAAGATGTTGTCAATCATATCCATGCCATGGTCGATGACTTAATCAAAGAATTAAATTGGGAGCTTCTCAAACCAGACTGCAATGTTCCCATATCCTCTAAGAAACATGCTTTTGACATCTGCAGAGCTGTTCATCATGGCTACAAATACCGAGATGGCTACAGCGTCGCCACCAATGAAATAAAGAATTTGGTAATGATAACCGTTCTTGAACCTGTGCCTCTGTAATCACACGTTAGACCTAAAGTGATAACCGTATGTACCTTCTTGCCTGACTGTGTGCTGGATTAGATATACCTAATGATGAAGGTTGCTTATGGAGTTAAGATAGGTTGATGACTTGCAGCTTCTTCAATTTCCGTATCCTGCCACTATTTAAATAAAAAAGGGCCTTTTTAAGTTACATGTGCAGCTTATCCATGTCAAACTTTGGAAAATGTTAAATACCGTCACACAAATTCAGGCTAAATAACATATATGCATTTTGTTTTCTTTGGATCAGGAACCACATATAGATTTAAATTATTTTTTTAACATATAAAAGATACGGTGATTATATTAGCATATTCATAAATTTGAAACACTTGTTTTGATTTTAATTTAATTATACATTTATTTAGTTTTATAATTTTGGGTAATATTTTTATCTAAATAATATAAAGAATTATTTACATATATACCATGAAAAATATTAAATATAATAGTTTTAAATTTTAAATTAAATAAATTTAACTTATAAAAAGTTAATATATATATTTGATTATATCAAATACATTTTGTTTTAAAGAGAAATTAATAAATCTCGTGCATTTAAATTTGAAATTATTTATTTTATTCGTAAAATTTACTAAATTTCTAAATATTTAAAATTTAAATAAGACATTACAAATAAATAAATTTCCATACTATAATATTGGTCTTTTTTTATGAATTAAATCTTAAGAGGCTACAAATAAATAAATTTCCATACCATTAAAAGAATATTTGTCTTCTTTATATTAAAGTTTAAATATTATAAATTCAATTTTACCTTTGCAAATAAATAAATTTCCACAAAATGATAGCAATAATTGTAGTCTTCTAGTTAATTTTCAAAGTGTTTAAAATCATAAGTTAGTTCTTCAACTACAACTATAAACTTAGACATAACATTTATTTCTATGTATGATACTAAAAACGAACAATGTACTTTGGATTTAGATCAAATATCATGCTTAATCATGAGAGTTGATTCCTTTTAATGTACCAAACATATTTGCTAAAGGCTTTTTATTTCAACTTAAGGTGGGTGACCATTAATAGAAGGCCTAGATTGATTCTCAAGGGAATATGCTTAACATATGCTTTGATTGAATGCATTGAATAGTTATAGCGTGTTAGAAAGTTTTTTAGGTTGCATTGAATTTTAATAAATTTAAAAAAATATATATGTACCACCCCCATCAATTTCCTAGATATTTTCAAACAATAACTAATTTTATCCGAACTAATTTTATAAAATCTTATCGAGACTCACTATCTACTCTCTGTACTATGAGATTGACAGAGCAAAAACACTGCAATGCTACTCTACAAGCTACTCTACAAACATGGCACACACTAAGGGATGTATATACCAAAACAATAAGAATTAGTAACAGAGAAAAAGGAACATGGAAACGAATGGGAAAGAAAATTATCTTGCACACTTAGTTACGTGGATTCCATAACAAAGACCCGCCATCGTAGAGCTCTGACCTCCACATGCTAAGGTTTTGAATGAATTGAGTCACCATGAGGGAAGGAAGAAGGTCATTACTTTCGTAACACCCCACCCAAAATCAACTATCGGGATTACACTCGTGAATTGCACCGTCTGATGTATGCCAACCAACACCGCAAGGACAACTAGAGGTTACTGTAGCTAGTTGGAAGTCCAAAAGTTTCCTATGGGTAATGAGTAGTGTCATGTTTCGGTGAGGCTATATTTTTTAACACCAATACTAATTCCATTGTAATGTTGATGTACAGGATGACAACCATTAGTAAGCGTTATTTATATATAGACTATAGAACATAATTTAACACGGATGTGGACATTCTAACTACATTTATATCCACACCAATGTGTAGTAGTAAGCGTAGAAAATATAGTTATAGCTACATTTATCATAATTTAGGAATGTGCTAGGGGTGTTACATTCTTTAAAATAGAAACTGAAATTATCATAATTTATATTTGTATTCACAAATTATAATATTTAATTTAGAAGCCCCATAGGTTTAGTAAACATATGGGCTTAAAAAGTTTGTATCCAACCAATCCAATTAGGGTTTTATTGGGAGAAAAAATCATTGTAATTTTGTACTCTTATGGATGTAAAATCAATTGTTCATCTGAATTCTTATCAATTAACACTTAAATATATGAAAAATCTTATGTACAGAGATGATCTTACCTTAATTATTCAATATAAAAACAAACACAATTTGAAGATTTTTGAATTGTATATTTTTAAATATATCATTCAATATTGTTGCGATTTATTTATTTGAATTACATAATTTTAATCATTAATATTTTCAATTTCAAGAGTATTTTTTATTAATTTACAGTTAAAAAGATTTCATAAAAAATATAGAGATAAATTTAGTGTTATGAAAAAAGTTCTATTCTCAATTTCAATAATTTTTATTTTTATATTTTTATTTTTTAAGAGATGGATTTTGAACAAGGTGTTCTCTATATTACTAGTATAACCCCTTATTGTTATTAGTGCAATCCCCTTATTATATTGTTGTGCCCATGTAGTCCCATATTGTTATTATTGTGCCCCATATAAGCTCACTATTGTTATTGTTTTGCCCTTACATTATTATTGTTATGTCGGCTCTAATTACATTATGACCCCTTAGACTAGTATATATAGAAAGGAGGTCTTGTCATTTGTATCATCCAAGAATTGTTCATTTGTGTAACGTAAAGGAGGTTTCCCCCACGAAGTTTCTTATATTTAAGGCACTTATCTTTCTTTTTTATCATTTTGTGAGCTGGTTTCATAACATTTGGTATCAGAGCTTTGGATTCTAGGGTTTTGCTCCTCCAAACAGGTCATCGCGACATTTTCTCTATAATGTTTTTTCTACGATGTTTCAGAAGCTAAAACAAAAACCCATTTGAGATGACATCTCACTACAACTCGGGTGCAAACTTTAGAGCTTGTCTCACTATATTTTCGGATATATGATCTGAGGAAGTTAGGGTTTTTACAAGCTCCAGAATTCCATATGAAATAGGCCATCGTGGAATTTTCGCTATAATTTTTTTTCTACATTAAGTTTCAAACTCTGAAATTAAAACCCATTTGAGCCAAAAACTTGGTGAAGCACGGGCCCGAATTCTAGTTTTTTTTGTTGTTATATTTTGGGAGATACAATCCAAGACATTTAGGGTTTATTTAGCCTCCCGAATTACATCCCAAATAGGTGACCTTGGGAAAATTGTCATAAATTTCTCTTTGGGAATCATATTGAAATTTCGTAAGAAGTTGGAGAAAGAGGACGACCTATAATTTTTTGTGTATCGGTTTCAGGTCCTAAGGTTGAAATAGTGACACGAGGCACTTCGTACAAGTTCATTCTACTAAACTAGTCTATAATCAAGTCATTGTGCGAGATTTGACATAACTCTTCATTGCAGAATCCAATCTTGATCAAACTTGCGACATTAGAAAGAGGACTTAGAGGGCTATTGCAGGGCAAACTTGCAGAACTTGGAGATATGAAATTACAGAGTTACAGTCATTTCAAGATAGAGCTCCTAAATTCATGAAAAGGAGATATGAGGAAGTTTGATGGCAAGGATTCATTAAATTTGATACTGCAGATGAAGCAATATTTTGATCTACATGAGGTGAAATTGTTACAAAAGGTACGTAGTGCATCTTTATATTTAGAACCAAATCAATTTTTATGGTATGAAGGGATTTGTTCTCATAAACCACTTTTCACATGGTCAATTTTCACGGAGAAAATGATAGCACATTATGAGAATATAAAGAGAAACACCTTCCTTAGCTAATTGATAAATCTCAAACAAAAGGGTTCAATGACAGAGCACATTGAGGACTTTCAAAAATTCAATATAAGGGTAAGTGATATTCCAGAGAAGAAAAGGATTGATGTTTTCATAGGGACTTTAAAGGATAACATTTGACATGAGGTTCATCTTTGGGAACCTGATTCATTGGAGAAGGCATTTAGGTTGGCAAGAAAAATTGAAAGTGAAATTATGGAAACAAGGAATCCCAGCACTGAGGACTATAATTATGGAAGTGTTTTTTCTCTTATCCTTCCACAACTTGCAAAGTTTACACCACAAATATTGGAAGAGAAAAGAGAAAAAGAGCTTTGTTACAATTGTGATAGCAAATAAACTAAAATTCATAAGTGCGTTGAGAAGAAATTATTTTACATAGATTATGAAGAGGAAGAAAAGGATCAAGAAACATCAAAAGAAGAGGATATACACTAGGAACGAACCCCAGAGAAAGATGAAATTAATCCGATCGTATCTTGTAAATAGTTGGGAAAGAATTACCACTCCTAAAACTCTCAAGATAGAGGGACATATCAAGAAGAAAAAGGTTCAAGACGTGAAATATCACATTGAGAAAGAAGAAATGAATTTGACCATATCTTGTAATACATTGGCCAGAATTACCACTCCTCAAACTATCAAGATATAAGGACATATCAAGAAGAAAAATGTTCAAGAAGTGAAAGATCACATCAAGCATCAATAAATGAGTCCGACCATATCTTGTAATGCATTGGAAGAAATTACCACTCCTAAAACTCTCAAGATAGAACGACATATCAAGAAGAAAAAGATTCAAGCAGTGAAAGATCACATTGAGCATCAACAACAAGTTCTCTAACTTTTAAAGGATAATGCCACTTTGGTGTGGGATCAAATGAAACAACAGACATATTAACATCATAGTGAAAGAAGTTTTGATGTAGGCGATTGGGTATTTTTACGACTACATGTCAAGAAAGCTATTTATGAGAAGGAAATGTTGGCAATAACACATGCACTTAAGAAATGGTGACCTTACCTATTGGGAAGACACTTCAAGGTAAAAATGGATCATGATAATCTTAAATAATTTTTAGAACAAATATTATCTTTAGAAGAACAGGGAAAATGGGTCACAAATATGTTGGGTTATGAATTTGAAATCATCTACAAAAAGGGAAGAAAAATGTTGCTGCAAATGCACTCTCAAGAAAGGATGAGGATGTGGAAGCATTTTTTTGTGTTATTTCTATTATCCAACTAGATTGGATAAACGAAGAAAGGGATGAATGGAAGAAGGAAGAATTAGTGTGGCCACTTGTTCAAAAGTTATAGAAGATCCCAGTTCAAACAATATTGCCAGAACTTGACGAGGAAGGAAAAATCATATTGGAACCTATAGCAGTCATACAAACAAGAACCCGATAGCTGTGAAATCGATAAACTTCAGAGTATCTCATTAAGTGGAAGAACTTATCTGCTGAAGATTCCACATGGGAGGACAAGAATTTTATATAGAAGCATGAAGAACTACTCAAACGTTGAGGACAACACTTTTTGAATGAGAGTGGCATGTTAGGTCCCTATACTACTAGTATAACCCCTTATTGTTATTAGTGCAACCCCATTATTATATTTTTGTGCCCATGTAGTCCCCATATTGTTATTATTGTGCCCCATATAAGCCCATTATTGTTATTGTTTTGCCCTTACATTATTATTGTTATGTCAGCTTTGATTACATTATGACTCCTTAGACTCCTATATATAGAAAGGAGGTATTGTCATTTGTATCATCCCAGAATTATTCAATTGTGTTATGTAAAGGAGGTTTCCCCCTCGAAGAAGTTTATTTTTAAGGCGTTTATCTCTCTTTTCTATCTTTTTGTGAGCTGGTATCATAACACAAGGATTATCTCAAAATAAATGAGAAAAAAAAGTGGAATTCTTCACAGAGGATAAACAGTACTTTCAAAATATTTTAATCTTCACATTTATTTTTTATTTTTGAGTAGACTAATATATTATATTTCTGTTCAAGTATCGTTTTTTTCTACTGTTATAGAATTAGCCACTATTGCAGAAACAACTTCAAGTTCAATTTAAAAATAATTCAAGTTATTTTTTACTATTTAAATTTTAGTTGATAAATAATAAGTTAAGTTCTAAAGATGATATTGTTAAATATTTTATAATTAATAAGTTGTAAAACAATAATTTTATATATGAAAATTCCATTATTCTTAAATTTCACATTAAAAAAAAAATTAATTTTAACTTGTCATAATGAAAGAGATAAATAAATTTAACCCTTGAATACGAGATATTTTTTTACAATTCCTATTAAAAGTAGTATCGAAAATATTAATAAAAATGTTGGTCGATCTGTAACCTTGGAAGCACCCACTTATATTAAGGGATCAAAGGATACAGCTACAATGAATCTAGAGTTTCATGCTTGCATACCAGTGAAATGGAAAATAAAAGCATATGAATTATACCAACCTATAAAAATTGAGAGATGAGCATAGAGATTCCATAATACAACACAAATCTCACTTCATATTTGATCAGCAGAGGTACAAATATATAATACAGATATTATTGACTTCGAGACAACTAGATCATCATTACAACTCACACATTGGAAACAACACTGAGTCCTCGTAATTCCTAAACACTACTACACAGGACATTGAAGCATTACTTCCAACACCCTCCCATAATGCTTACATGGAAAACATATTACAACAATAAATATATATATGTTTGATCGGTCTTCATGAGCACCCACATCCAATCTGGAATCTTGTAAACGTTGTTGTTTCATGACCACATCTTCGACTTGTCACTTCGCCTCCATTTAAAATGTAACCACCTCTGACCATCATTGATGAACTTTGTAGGATCAACAATATTCACAACTCGGTGCATCAGGGCTTCCGTGATAAGAGTCGTCAAGTAATGAACCATCTTAAGGACCAACCACCATCTGTCAGATATTTCTCTTTCGACTATCCATGAATTGATAGGATGGAGATCTAGATACTGAATATGCTCAAGAGTTTATCAAACAACTTGACCTTACAAAAAATTGATGTTTCTGACACCAGAGCTTCCAATTTAAGAACCACCAAGCCTTTTTATAACCAAAATTAGTAACGCACAAGAATTGACATTTTGGACATCGGGGCTTCTAGTTTAAGAACCACCAACTCTTTTAATAAAAACACCATAAACACCAACACCGTCTCTCACACTCTTTTTATTTTTAATAATAATAGATATATAACCACACACAATATACTAAAACCAAATCTTGGACCAGAACTCACCCAAATATTGAAGATTTGGAGACAAAATATTTGTTCTTCTTTTCCAAACTCATGATCCAATTCCTTTGCCACCACTCTAGAGCTCTTATGCAAACCAAATAAACTATAGATCTATGCTAGCCTCCATCAATAAGAAAATTCACTACATATCCTCGATTCGAAATTTACCATTCTACCATCATTACTTTTATTCCTCCATGTCATCCATTTTGAATATCAGGGAATTAAACTAGTTAACTCGGATTGAGAAAAAGTTGCATGGCCTTTGGAGTCTTAAGGAGGACGTAGCGGGCACAAATACTAGGCGAACTACTTCCCATTTCCTGGAGTTAGATATGTTGTTATTAGGTGTCATGTAGTAGTTTATGTTCCCAGATCTAAGAAATACATGATATTTTGATAGTACTCGGGTTAGCAAGTACATTCATGTCCTACAATACCGCCATGGACGCCACCACTTTGCAAGCACTGTATGGGACTAATCGTCGTGCAAACTTCTGAAAAACCATGAATCTCCTTATAATTGCATATGATTGACAATGTTGAACACATGCAGTTTATGAAGAGTTGCAGACCTAATGGACAAGGCCGAGGTAGCATGCGCTTCCACTGTGACATTAGGGGAATTTTGAGGTATGAAGTGGGCCTCCTAAGGAAATTATAAAATAATAGTGGAAATAAAAAAATAATATTAGATTACATCATCAAATTTTAGAGGGAAAAAAGAAAAATTGTTTTTTCAACTCGTATATTCAAGCTATCTCCCTATGGGTTTACTCAAATTTTGAGCGGCAACACTCATTGGATGCATAATTTGATTGCTCATTCTAGGAGTACCCTTGTTTCTTACTTTTGATGGACCCTGCTACACAACTAATGAGAAATACATTAAAAACGTGATTGCAATCACATTTTTTCATGTATTTCTCATTTTCTGTATAGCAGGGTCCATCAAAAGTATGTAACATGGGTACTCCTTGGATGAGGAATTAAATTTTTCATCCAATGAGTACTCTCACTTAAAATTGGAGTAAAACCTTAGGGATATAAGTTGAAAATACGAGTTGAAAAAGTAGTTTTATTATTTTATTATTTTTTAATCTTTTTACTTTTTTACTCCATAAATGGTGAATCATGCCCCATGGTTGACATCACCATATTGAATCCTATTGGTTATTATAAATTGTATTTTGGTTGTACATTTTTCTTAGGAGACCCATTTTAGACCTCAAAAGTCGCCCAATGTTTGCGATCTTTGACAAAAATCGAAATTGATGCTTGACCAATGGGATCATCCAATGAGGTTGCAGCCGCGGGAACATTTACTACATACCAAAACACTCTCCATAATTTTGCAGTCAAATTTTTACACAAAATAATCTAGCAAGTTTATGCCTAGTACATAAAACAAATATAAGATTTGCTACTAATGCACCACAATGAACCATAGAAACCATAAAATTTGAACAACGTCTTCAAGACTGGGATTTTGGAATGAATGGCCAACCGATGAAGGAGAAGGAAGACATATTGATCCAGATGTTTGGATTGTAATCCAAAGGTTTTGTAGCAGTTTCTTTTAAATTTCCATGTGCCAATATTGAGGGAGTGACCTAGACAACAAAATCACACCTAGATTTACATTGTACGTGTAAACAAAAAGAAAAAAGAACAACAACAACAACATTTTCTACCATACCGAAATCTAGACACTCTTATACTAATCTATTTATAGATAAATAATTCTCAGATATATTCCATTTCCCTGAGCCCACCTATGAGGGAGTGAGGCTCAGATTAGCTCTCGTACCATATTAGAAATTGAGAAATGAGCAGAGAGATTCCATAATACAACACAAATCTCACATCATGCTTTATTGATCAGCACAAGTACAAATATATAATACACGTATTATTGACTTCGATACAACTAGATTATCATTACAACTCACACATTGGAAATAAGACTCACTCCTCATAACTCCTAATGGCAACTACACATGACATGGAAGCATTACTTCTAACAAAATCCTCTCAAATGTCGAAAATAAAAGCATATGAATTATACCAACCTATAAATTCTCCCAAGTGTTAAATGAAAAGCAATAAGAAAAAAATAATCCCTTATATCATGTTATGATCTAAAAACTACAACAACAATTTATTCCCTTTTGAATGCTTCACAACTGCAATCTCTTTAGTTATTTTTTTTTCATTTGTTAGTGTCATTTATTTCCCTATCATTTTTGTAGTACACGTGGTGTAGTTTCCATATTTATGTCCTTATATATTACCTATGTGATGTTCAAAGTTTTGAAAGGGCTAAGACACTAAGCCAAATGGCATTTCATTGTGACATGTGGATGTATGAACATTGCTATGAAGAATCGATTGGAAATATGGTTTTTTCAAAATACCATGAAACCCTATGCAAAATAACAACTTAAATGTATTAATATGAGTCAGTGAAACAAATCAATTGCAATAGTAATGAGTTTGATGGTGGTTTAGACTTGTATTAATTGCTAGATAACTAGTTATTAAGTGTAACTTTTTTAAGAAAAATGGTTCGTTCAGGTATCAATAAGGGCTGAATTCTTCATAGGATCGGCTATATGAAATAATTATTTTCCTATTTAGAGTAATCAATTATTATTTATTATAAAGATAACCAAAATTATTAAACAATAAATTCAATTATAAGTCTTTGATACATGAAGCATAGTAGCATTTTTCCTAATGGTTGGTTATTTCAATGAAATAAAGATATTTTTTAGTCAAATTTTTTTAATCATGATTACATATAAATTATTAGATAATAAATGTCATAAGAAAAACAAAAATTTCAAACGAAGTTTAAATGATGTTATTCAAAAACATGTTTTACATTTTGATGAAACCTATAAACGAAATGAAAAAGGTAATCATATATATGAATGTGTTTGGATATTATGGTTTCTTTTTACAACAAAGAAAAAAAAAATTAAATGTCTGAAAAAATTCGTTTTCAAACCAAAAGCCATGAGAAATAAAAACCATCATGGTTACACTTGTATGTGTCATGTATTCCCAAGGAAGGATCGTTATTGATGAGAGGAGGGGGTCGTTAGCTAAACATAGAGTGTTATTAACAAAACATAGAGGTGAGAAAAGAAACATGAATGCATTCTAAGTCAATAGAACACAGAAAAAAATAAGATCACCAAAACCTATGTTTTTTATCTGAATAATTAAATGAAATTCTATTTTGTTAAACATAGATGGAATGCGGAAGATAATCGTGTGTTACATTATTATTCACATGATGTAAATTTATAATACATTTACATGACCATTGGATTCCATATTCCAAGGTATCTTGGAATTCTTTTGACTCCTCACATTTGACACCAACCCTTAGAGGATTAGGTGTCCAACATTCCCCCCTTAATCTGAAGGGGTATGTATGAGTCCAAGAAGCTCTGTAATACAAAATGTACAAAACTATGCATGGAAACACTAGGTTGAATGTGCTATGTGAAATGTTGGTATAAGGTGGTGGTTTAAGAATGACCACCCACACTGGAATGCTTAATGCAATTCCCGAAACTCTTCCAAATCTAACAATAAATTGATGTCTTCTACTAGAGGAAGTGCTCCTTAATGCTTTAAAGAGGGAGACCTTCAACCTCGAAGAAGGGAGGTCTACAACCTATGTTAGAAAGGGAGAACCTCAACCTACGGTGGTTTAAGGATGACAACCAACTCTGGAATGCTTAATACAATTCCCATAACTCTTCCAAATCTGGAAAGAAGTTGAAGTGTTCTACTAGAGGAAGTTTCCCCAACTATGTGAAGAGGGAGAATCTCAACCTCGCATAGATGGTTTAATGCTTCCCACCAACCAAAGGCATGCTCAAGGGAATCTATATATAGGGCTAGAAATTTGAATCTGGTATGGTAGGTTATGGCTAAGGCTTACTTGAATTTATGTGTCTCTCATTACAACCTTGAATTAGGCTGCAAATTCAGGTTGTGGCTCAAGCTCGCTTGATGTGGCTTTGAATCTTGTATATGAACATCATTCCCCCCTATTAGATACAAGGTAAGATGATGGTGAAATCTCAACTGCAAGATTGTTCAATACTCTAGAGCAAGTTCTGACATGTGATTGAAATATTTTCTTGGTTGTTGAAGACCATTTCCGTGAAGTGTTCCATCAACGACGAATCTTTGTTCGTATAGGAGGCTTTTTTTTGAAGCATTTGTTTTAATAATGAGTGGTTTTATGACAATTCTCACATGGATGAAGATCAAAACAATGATATTTCATATGGCCAACTCAGTCACAATGCTAGCATCTACCATTTTATTGTTGCTGCTTTGGAAGATGAGCATAATTTGGAACATCTGAAAGTGAATTGTCATGAAGGAATCCAACAATCTAAAACTGAATGAACCCTGAGTAATATGGAATATGAAAGGAAACATCCTTGCCATATCCAAGACCAATTTTGTTCTTTTTATCGAAAATCTCTTCCCAAGGTCTGATGATGAGCTTGGGAAATACAGATGGAACTTTTGCATCTGCATGCAAATCTACTCATGAACTAGGTACTAAATGTGAATCCGCCTTAACTTTATATTTTTGCTATTTTAGGAGACTGTCTCAATGTTCTGAACAGAAACAGGTTCAAAATGATGACTCCACTATTGTAATTCTTCCTCTTGAAGCCGAGATTCATTCTCCCAAAAATCTATTTTTTCCTGTGTATTCTGCATAAGGGTTTTAATATCGAAAAGAGTGTTCTTTCTTATTCGCACTATATCATGATCGGTGGAACCTATTCGAGTTTTCAAGAACTCTAATAACTCAGTAATTTTGGCCATTTTCTTAACAAGTCAATCTTATGAAATCAGGGGTCGCATCTTCTCAATGGTGCATATATTGAACATAATGCATTACATGTGATAGTGCCAATGCTGATAAAGGCAATGCTCGCAAAAAAACCAGTTCAGACTAGTGAAGGATAACCTTTATCTGGTTCTTTCAAAGTTACCTTTTAACACTGAAGTGCACATTCCTCTTATGAAAGCCTTCACATCTATTCTTAACAATTAGTGGTTGGTAGATCAATTATATAGGTATATGGTAGTTATATAAACAACATAACTTTATAAATGATAGCAACAATATAAACAACACACAGAGAATGAATTAACACGCATAAAAAATTCAACCTATGTGTACCACATATTCTCACATACCGAGCTCAAGTTGAGGGTGTTATTGTCCCACTTCTTCCTCTTCTACTCGTTGTTAGAAAATTATATATTACGGAGCAATGGAACACATATAATATTGCAGAAATATAAACACAGAAAACGCACAAAACAAGAGAGACACAGATATACGTGGTTCACCCAGTTTGGGCTACGTCCACCTCGAACAACCAGTCCTTCCTTTCTATTATCCAGCAAAATGAAGAGATACAACCTACAACAAAACCGCTGCAATATCCTCTGTTTTCTCTCACAGTCTCACCTCTATGTTTCTCGCTCACCGAATACACATCTATATCACAGCCTCAAATACAATGCCCTCATATAAAGAGAGGGGTTGCCTTCTAGGGCAAAAAACCCTAAACTAAACATAAGTTCTACCGTCAGATCACTCGCCTAATGAACGGCCCAGATTGACTAGAAATTGCTATACTTTTACAAGGCAATTTTACAGCTGTTTTTAGCTTCGGGGGCGCTGCACCCCTGGACCCCCCAGGGCAGCGATCATTTTACGGGCGGCGTTGCCGCCCCATTTTGAACTGGGCTCCAATATGCCGGTACTATAGAAGATAATCAGGCTCCACACCCAACAATTTCCCACTTGGAGACTGATTGTAGCAACTCCACCGCTGCTCCATTTGCTGGACAATGACTCCTCTTTGGACCTGGTTGTTTCTCATCTTCATCGTCATCCTTGAAGACCAACTGAAACTGAGCATATTCTCAGTTTCTCCCTGGTTACAAGTTTTGTTAGCATATCTGCAGGGTTCTGGCTAGTGTGTATCTTTTCCAGCTTCAACTCTCCATCTTCCAACACTGATCGTATGAAATGGTACTTGAGCTGTATGTTTTTTGTCCTGGAATGAAATGCTGAGTTCTTTGCAAGATGAATGGAACTTTGACTATCACTTTATAACGTGCCCATATCATGCTCCTTGCCCAATTCACCCATAAACCTTTGTAACCAAATCATTTCTTTACTAGCCTCTGTAGCAGCAACATACTCTGCTTCTGTTGTTGAAAGTGCAACAACACTTTGGATTTTTGAAACCCAACTGACAGTTGTTCCTCCGACAGTAAATACATATCCTGTAGTGCTCCTCCTATTATCTCTGTCACCATCCATATCTGCATCAACATATCCTTGTAGGGATATGTTTGAACCACCAAAGCATAATGCCTGATTTGTGGTACCTCTCAAATATCTGAGAATCCATTTCAGTGCCATCCAATGTTCCTTTCCTGGATTGTTCATGTACCTGCCTACAACTCCCACTGCATGTGCAATATCAGGCCTTGTGCAGACCATTGCATACATTAAACTTCCAACTGCTGATGCATATGGAACTTTAGACATATAATCCATGTCTTCTTGGGTCTTTGGGCACATTTCTTTGCTAAGTTTGAAATGGCTAGCAAAAGGTGTACTAACTGGTTTTGCATTTTCCATGTTAAATCTTTTCAACACCTTTTGTATGTACTCATTCTGAGACAATGTTAATTTTCTATTTTTCCTGTCTCTATTTATTCTCATACCAAGGATTTGTTTTGCAGCACCCAAATCCTTCATTGCAAATGAATTTGCCAATTTTCTTTTGAGCACATTTATTTCCTGCATGTTAGATCCTGCAACAAGCATGTCATCTACATACAATAACAATATAATATAGCTGCCATCATTTTGCTTTTTCAGATAAACACAATGATCAGAGTGACATCTAGTATAACCTTGTTCAGACATAACCTTGTCAAATTTTAGATACCACTGCCTTGGAGCCTGTTTTAAACCATACAAGCTCTTCTTCAACCTGCACACAAGTTTCTCCTTCCCTTTCACCTCATATCCTTGTGGTTGCTGCATATATATCTCTTCCTCCAAATCCCCATGGAGAAAGGTTGTCTTTACATCTGACTGCTCAAGGTGCAAATCTTCAGCTGCTACAAGACTTAAAATAGTTCTGATTGAAGTCATTTTAACAACAGGAGAAAATATTTCATCAAAATCAATACCTTTCTTCTATGCAAACCCCTTCACCACAAGTCTAGCTTTGTATCTTTGCTTTCCTCCATCTTCTTCCTTCAGCCTGTAAACCCATTTATTCTTCAATGTAGTTTTTCCTGCAGGTAACCTGACTAAATCCCAAGTCTGGTTATGCATTAAGGAGTCCATCTCTTCTTCCATGGCTACCTCCCACTTCTTCTTGCTTTCAACCTGTATTGCTTCTTCATAACATTTAGGTTCACCGGAATCAGTCAACAATAAATAATATAATGAAGGAGAGTATCGTTCAGGAGGTCTACTTGTCCTGGTAGATCTTCTAACACCACTTTTAGGTGTTTGGAGTGCCTGTTGTTGTTGTGATGGTTGTTGTTGTTGTCGTTGTTGATTATTATTATTTTCAGGCACCTTTACTTTTTCAGTAATTTCATCAAGAACTGCGTATTCCTTGTTTCCTTTTTCTTGTTTCTTTTCATGCAACTGATTCTTATACAAGACCTTTTCATTGAATATTACATCTCTGCTCCTAATGATTTTGTGATTTTCATAATCATATAAGCGATAACCAAAATCATTAACACCATATCCAATAAAGGTACATTTCTTTGACTTTGCCTCAAGCTTTGTTCTATTTTCTTTATCAATATGGACAAAGGCCTCACAACCAAAAGGTTTTAAAATAGAGTAGTTTACCTTTTTCCCTGTCCATGCTTCCTCTGGAACACCACCATCCAAGGAACTTGAAGGTCCTCTGTTTATTAAATAAACAAAAGTATCTACAGCATCTGCCTAAAACTGTAAAGGCAATCCTGCATGCAATCTCATGCACCTTGCACGCTCCATGATTGTTCTGTTCATCCTTTCTGACACATCATTTTCTTGTGGTGTTCTTGGAACTGTCTTCTCTCTGCGAATTCCATGCTCTGAACAGTACCTATCAAACTCTTTACTGCAATATTCACCTCCATTGTCTGATCTAAGACACTTCAATTTCTTTCCTGTCTCAATCTCAACCAAAGCTTTCCATTTCTTGAAAGTATCAAATACATCAGATTTATTCTTAATACAATAAATCCAAGTTTTTCTAGTTGCATCATCAATAAAAGTAACATAATAACGAGAGCCACCGAGAGATGATACCTGAGCAGGTCCCCATACGTCTGTATGCACAAGCTCTAATTTTTCGTTCTTCTTTTCTTTCCCAACTCTGAGAAATCTGGCTCTCTTCTGTTTTCCATAAATGCAGTTCTCACAGAAATCCAAATCAACATTCTTCAAACCTGGCAACAAATTCCTTGAGTGAAGAATCTTCATCCCTTTTTCACTAATGTGTCCGAGCCTATGATGCCATAATGCTGCATCTGCTCCTTTGGAAGTCAAAGCATTAACAGAGTTAGAAATACCATTGCATAAATACAATGTACCAACCTTTTCACCTTTTGCTATTACCAGGGCTCCTTTTGTGACCTTCCAAGCTTTATCTGTGAAAGTTGTCACACAACCTTCACTGCCTAACTGCCCTGTTGAAATCAGATTTTTCTTTAGATCTGGAACATGCCTTACCTCCTTTAGTAGCCATTGGTTTCCATTCTGCTGTTTTACAAGAACCTTACCCATTCCAACAATTTTACAGGGTTTGTCATCACCCAGACGAACTTGTCCAAAATCTCCTTGAACATAGTCATAAAAGTATTTCTTTTTAGGTGTGGCATGGAATGAGGCCCCTGAATCTACCACCCAGGAATCAGTAATATTTTCGAAAGAAAGAATCAAAGCATCTTGTAACACCTCACCTGTCACATTTGCTTCATGATTGTTTTCTTGCTGTGCATCTCCTTCTTTTCCCTTCCGAGATCTACAGTCTTTATTTAGGTGTCCTTTCTTTCCACATTTCCAGCACACTATCCCCGATCTGGACTTGGATCTGCCTTTCCTTGATTTACTGCGAAATCCTGAGCTCTTTCCTCTTTCCATTTTTCTTCCTCTAGACTCTGCACTCAAGGCATTTCCCGATGTCTCACCGGAGCTTTTCCGTCGCATTTCCTCGCTAAGGATAGCACCGACAACATCATCAAACTTTAAAGTACTAGATCCAGAAACGGAGTTACTAATGGCCATTACCAAACCATTCCAACTTTCTGGTAATGGGCACAAGAATAACAGAGCTCTAACTTCATCATCAAAGTTTACCCCTACAGAACTTAACTGGCTTGTAACTATATTAAAATCATTTAAATGGTTTGCAACAGATCCACCTTCCGACATATTCATATTAAATAACCGTTTCATAAGAAATACCTTGTTTGAGGCCGAGGGTTTTTCATATAGTTTCGACAACATCTGCATCAAACCCTCTGTCGTGGTTTCCTTCGAAATGTTGAAGGCGACTGACGGAGCAAGGCACAACCGTATTGTTCCGAGTGCCTTTCTATCGAGAAGGTTCCATTCTTCGTCTTTCATACCCGTCGGCATCTTTGTTTTTCCGCCCAATGGTAGGTATAGATCTTTCTGATACAGATAATCTTCCATCTGCATCTTCCACAGCGAGAAGTTTTGGCCGTTAAATTTCTCGACCCTAAACTTACCATCTTCCGCCATTGCTCCCACTCGAACCAGGAAACCTTCTTTCCTGCGAGTTTATCAGCCAAATAGACCTTCGGCTCTGATACCAGTTGTTAGAAAATTATATATTACGGAGCAATGGAACACATATAATATTGCAGAAATATAAACACAGAAAATGCACAAAACAAGAGAGACACAGATATACGTGGTTCACCCAGTTTGGGCTACGTCCACCTCGAACAACCAGTCCTTCCTTTCTATTATCCAGCAAAATGAAGAGATACAACCTACATCAAAACCACTGCAATATCCTCTGTTTTCTCTCACAGTCTCACCTCTATGTTTCTCGCTCACCGAATACACATCTATATCACAGCCTCAAATACAATGCCCTCATATAAAGAGAGGGGTTGCCTTCTAGGGCAAAAAACCCTAAACTAAACATAAGTTCTACCGTCAGATCATTCACCTAATGAACCGCCCAGATTGACTAGAAATTGCTATACTTTTACAAGGCAATTTTACAGCTGTTTTTAGCTTCGGGGGCGCTGCACCCCTGGACCCCCCACGGCAGCGATCATTTTACAGGCGGCATTGCCGCCCCATTTTGAACTGGGCTCCAATATGCCGGTACTATAGAAGATAATCAGGCTCCACACCCAACAATCTGTGTCCCAGCCTCTCATGCAAGAAAATGATTTCAAGCATTGTTTGGCTCTAAATGAATAATTTTTACATTGAAAGAAATGTGAGATACATATGAATAATCCAACCATGACACACAATATCACAACACCAATAGATTTAAATAGGGCCCGCCTGTTATCTCAATTGTACATGATTCCCCCTCATCCTCTTCGTAACAAGTCACCACATAAAATATAATTTATATAAAAAGTTGCTACAGACATGGATTTACCGCTTCCACTTCTCCTCCACTCTCCATGATTTTTGTCGTTTTGGAAAATATATTTTCCCAATACTTACATCTTATTAACCATTCTTGGGCAGAGTTCCTTCTCCACTAAGAAACAAAACACACACAAAAATTTAGCTTTCACCAATGTATTGTTGTGGGGACAAAACCTTTAGCAATGAGGGTGAGAACGCACATGCAGAAGTTTCTTATCTATCTACCCATCTCCATAAAACCTCAGCTTTACCAACCATTTTACTGGATTTCCATGCTCTTTTCACGGGTTTCGGTTGCAATTTATTTTATTATTTTCTCTCCCTTTCCATCTTCAATGAATAGTTAAATGGACTGGAACACAAAATCACGCACACTGTCCATTGTGTCACACAGACTCTTTGAATTGATATTCACATTTTCATTCTAATTCAAGCCAAAAATTTTGGTTTATGTTTGGATCTTGATTCCTATTCGGTGATGCATTGTAATATAATGAAAGACTTTTATGCTCGTGTATATGTGCTTGGAGTGTTCTACTGCAATAGGTCTGTAGACCAGTTTATAGATGGCTACTTTACAGGATTCATTTCTCTTCTTCAGTGAGACACAATGCTTCCTCATAGCATGAATTCTCATGAAATCAACTCACGTTGTCTCATATGGTGATATTATGAATTGTAACAATGCATATTCTAACTGTACCCAGTTCACATGAACAGAAACAAATCATTTCTCTCTTATAATTTTTTGGCATATTTGATGATGTAGAGAGGTTCCTCAATGCTTCGACTTGCTCTTACGTGTGTGACACGAAGACTAGGATTCAAAATTTATTCTTAACACTTTGTAGGGATGCTTACGAGTAGCTATCCTTTCTGATTGAAGGAAACTATTGATGGTGTAAGCCCTTCAAAATATAATCCCTTGCTACATCAGTCTGTTTATGAGAAATCTGGGATGATTGCAACATAATGCATAACCTCATAATGCACAATCTCTCAATTTCTCAAACTCAAGTAGTGTGGCTACTCTATGGGCCATGGAAAGAGAAACTACCAAGGACAGCGCTGAGGAGATTCTAGGCCTGGAATAGTCAGATAAATGGTTGTAAATACACTGGGCATATAAAAATAGCTTATAACAGTTAGAAAGCAAAGCTCAGAGGGACAAAAATATTCAAGGTAGAATCAGGGATCAACTATCATGCATAGAAATGATGGGTCAAGGATGGCAGGACTAAAGTAGGGCATGAATTTGCCTGTAGTTCTGATACCATGTTAAACATACATGAAATGTGAAAGATAATCGTGTGTTACCTTATTATTCACATGATGTACATTTATAATACATTTTACATGAACCTTGGATTCCATATTCCAAGGTCTCTTGGACATCCTTTGACTCCTCACATTCCACACCAACCCTTAGAGGATTAGGTTCCGACATTTTTCTAAACTAAATTTTAAAGAATTAATAAATGAAATTCTTTTTCTAAAATATTTTTAAGAAATAAGTTTCTTATGCTTTTCCTAAAGGATCTTTGCTTCAACTAATTTTTTATTCAACTCATGATTAATCATTGTCAATCTGAAGATCTAAAAATATCTAAAAATATTAATATTATTATGGTTTAGAATTCATTTACTAATATTAATAAAGTTTGATAAAAAAAATATTTTATATGTTATATATATTAATACAAATAGTAACACATGTTAATCGTGATTAACTTGGTCAACCATAATTCAATAATGATCAAAATAAAGCATTATGTTCAGTATGCATATAGCTAACAATAGATATAATGCTTGACATTCCTATCACATACTCAAACATAGTTAACCTTTATAGATAATGTTTAAACAATCAACTATGGTCAACCTCAATCAATAATATGTTTAACATAGTCAACAAACAAAAACCAACATCACAAGATAATGCAAACAAATTGACATTACAATGTGATTAACATAGTAAAACATTCTCAACCTTTGTATACCTTTGTAGTCAATATCTAAGTATTAAATGTTAGTTTGAAGTAATCAATTATAGTCAAACTTAGTCAACCATGCTTGATGATAGTCGACATTACTAAATCATAGTCAAAGTTTAAAATTATTTAACAATATTGATATTAATACTGATAAAGTTTATTAATTAGTTTTAATAAGGTATTATATTGTTAGATGATCCAAAAATAAAATATTATCATAGGTTATAAAGTTAGAATAAAATAATTATTAATTTAACATTTTAAATTAATAATTATTAATCTAGAATATTTAATTATTAAATGTATACATTTAGAATTAGAATATTGTTGTAAAAAGATATGACTCTACAAATGTGTCGTATCTTAGGCTCTAATTTAGGAGAATTGTTAGTAAGTTGTTTAAATAGCTTTTATTGTAAATGGACACTTGTTATTTTATAAGTGATCCATAATTAGATGTAGTTAGGACATCGAGCTTATAAATAGCTCATTGCAAGAGTGTTTTGTTGTTTGGGCGTAAACTATTGCAAAATTCTAGAAGTAATTTATTTTCTTATTAGTAATATTACGTGTCTGAGGACACTTCTGCCATTAATATGGTATTAGAGCTCCAGTAATGATGTGGCTGACGTGAGGAGGCGATTCCATCTCTATAGGCACGTGGAAAACTCCATTAATTTGGTAAGTTAATATTTGGTATCTATTTTTTTTTCTCGAAAAGAAATTTAATTATATCATTGATTCTATATTGAGTTGAAATCAATGGATTGCCTGCCATAGTAGGCATTCATAATTTTGAGAAATTGAGTGCTCCGCTTAATTCGAAAAAAAAAAGTTTGCGCAATTTGGGTACTGTAAAGTACTGCTTTTATTTTCGATTGGAGCCCCCATTCTTCTTGTAGTTGTGCTCGAAAAATTCCCAACATTGGCTAAGTGCTCTTGCCCAAGAAGGCTGGAGAAAATCCTGGGTTTCATGATTTTGGTTTTTTTTGTGTGACTTTGATGCTAATGTTGTAGCCTTCGAAGGTTTTATGGGTTACGCTACCTGTATGGCCATGTTACTCCTTGTTTTGATGGTGTGGAATTGATCTGGAGACTGGTGGTGATGCCTATCATTGCTACAAGAAGGTTGAATACTATGAAATATTGCAAGCATTGCATGATTTAATTCGTAAATTAGCCGAAACAAAGATAAAATGTGACAGATTCAGCATAAGGAGATTGATTTTTCATTAATGTAGCCTCTTTTTGTAGAAGTGATTGTTAAGATCTGCGATCAATGAGCATGCCATGGAGAGAGCCAACAATTATAGTGATGATGTCCATCTGTTTCGGCACCCCCAAATCAAACAGGCCTAGGTTCGAACCTCAGAAATTGGATTAGAAATTTCGACTAATTAGGAAAGGAAGACAAAGTTTCTTCAAATCCTTTCATGATTATATTCACTTTGGCTGCTGGAATAAGCGGATTCCTATTTGGATTTGATATTGGTGAGATTTTATTCGTCTTCTCCAGCATCCCCATGGTGGTCCTCTGCTCCTAGTTTCTTAATGCATTCCAGGCTTTATCATTAACAGAATTTGGTGCAAGTCGTACTTCAAATTTTGCATTAGTTGTGGACCAACATATTTCCTCTCCATTCAACTCCTCGTTGTTTCACTTAGTTGTTTCGACAGCTCGTGCCGAGGAAAAGGACAAAAATATTCTACATTTAGTAGTGTATTTGAGATTGGCCAGGCCAGAAAATTTGGTGAGTCGTGCATTTGCAATTATGTAAACAACAACAAACAATATTGAAGTAAAGTCACAAGATTTCTCTCATGCGGAGCAATATCTCTCACAACATATCTCACGCAGCAGCGCCAAGCAACATATCTCAAGCATAGCGACTCTCACTAATAGAAAATTGTGTTGAAAGAAATTGTGGTACATCCAAGACAAAGACATTCTTTTAATGCTTTAATAGCTCCATGCCTGCGTAGTATTATTCTTTTTGTAATGGTATACTAAGAAGAGTAATTTTTGGAATTTTTTTTTTTTGAGTAATAAGGAAACTTAAGTGAGAGATAAGTTTTTTCTTTGTAATGGAGAGATAAAGTTTTTTGTTGTAGTGGAGAAATAAGGTGAGTTGGGTAATTTCTCAAAGAAGTGATTTTTATTTAAAAATTTGTAAATTTGGGTTCATCACATTGTAACTCAAAGTAATTTTACTTTGAAGGGGGGCAACAATTTTTTTTTAACAAGATTTGCAAGAGCATTGTAAAAGTCAAATTTCGAAAGTTACCTTGTAAATATTTGAGAAATTGACTAGAGCCAAGTGCAAAGCTCAGTGAATTTTCTCCTGTTTCAACGACTATACAAGGGTCAAGGCCAAGCTCGATAGATCATTTTTTTTTTTTTTTTTTTTTTTTTTTTTACGTATTGCATTGCATGTTTTGTTACACCATCTTGATTAATTTGTTTTCTAATTCCGACAAACTTGAAGGCACAAAATCTTACAAAACATGGCAACGCCTCATCGAAAGCACTCTCATTTATAATGAGCTTTGGCATGATATATGTGATGGTGATATTAAGCTAAATAAACCCACAGATGTAGTTGCACTAGCAAAATGGGAAGTTAAGAATGCCAAAGCATTAGCTTTCATTAAATCTTCCGTTAATGATGAAATGTATGTCCATATAGTAAATGCTATAGATGCATGGTCTTCTTTGTGATTTTTTAAAGAATTCTTTGATACTCAACCTGAATCAAAGAAAGTTGATCTACAAGAAAAATTATTGCAACAAAAATTGACAGAAGCAAGTGATGTCCTTGAATACATCTCCAAACTTAAGAATATTAAGCAGGAAATCATTAATGCTGGTTTTCAAGTAGTAGATGATAGTTTTATGGTCACAATTTTAATTCCTGGACTTCCTTCTTCCTACACACATTTTTTGGAAACTCTACAATTAACTGGAGAGTTAGAGAAGCTAATGTTTGATGAGCTCTATGAAATTTTGACCCAACCTGATAAAACCTTTGGGAAGAAAAAGAAAGTTGGTGAAGATGTCTTTTTCACATAGGCCAACACTAGTAAATCATTAACTAACAGTTCTAGAAGCATAGGCAAAGGGAATTTCAATCAGAATCAAGCAGGGCATACTGTACAAAGTCATGGTTGAAGCCAAAGCAAAGGAAACAATGTTAACAGTGGCAATAGTTTAGGCAGGAGTAATTTTCAAGGTAGAGGAAACAATTAAGGAAGATGCTATTTTCAAGGAAGAGGAAATAATCATGGTAGAGGACAACATCAAAATAGAAGTCAAAGTAGAGGCAAAGGACAGTTTCGAGGAAGAGGAAGAGACTTAAGTCAAATTGTATGTCGAAGATGTCACAAATTTGGACATTATGCTGAAGTTTGTCAAAATTCTATTGATAAAATACCCAAGTTTCATTCACACTCAGCACAATTTGCAAATGATCAAGACAATGATGGTTCAGAATATCTCCTTACTTCTTCGCCGACATTACAACTTTCCTCCTATATTAAAAGTGATTATGAAGATGTTTGGATCTTGGATTCAGGAGAAACTCAGCACATGACTTGTCGACGAGACTTATTTTGCAATTTTCAAGATTGCCAACTTAATTCCATCTTTCTTGCAGATGATACAAAACATACTCCTTATGGAAAAGGTTCCGTGAAAGTTTCTTTCCCTAGCATTGGAGAAAAAATGATTTCAAATGTATGGTATGTACCAACCTTTAAGAAGAATTTGTTATCTTTATTCATGATTTGACAAGCAGGACATTAAGTAATTATGGAAGATGGCTTAGTTAATATTAATTCAAACAAATAGAGCTTGCAAACTGTGACGACAGGTTATGAAGATGGAAAATTGTTAAGGATGAAAAGGACAGTTATTCCAAGGCATTCTGACTTTGCAGGGGCAATGACTATAGGAATTTCACCTATAATATTGTGGCATGTAAGATATGGAGATTTAAACTTTGAAATTCTTTTTTATTTGCAAAAAAAAGGGATGCTTAAGGGACTTCCAACTTTCAAAAAGGAAAATGCAAAACGTGAAGCTTGTATTTATGGAAAACAATGTGGAGAAAGTTTTCCAACAAGTTCTTGGCGTGTAAATAGGTTGTTGCAACTAGTTCACAATGATGTTTGTGGACCACTACAAACTTCACTAGGTGGTTGCAAATATTTCTGAATATTCATTGATGATTTCAGTAGAATGACTTGGGTTTATTTTTTGAAGCAAAAGGAAGAAGCATTTGAAAAGTTGAAAATTTTCACCAACTTGTTGAAAATGAAGTCAAAGAAAAGATAGGGACTCTCAGGATGGATAATGGGGGAGAATCCACTTCAAATGAATTCAAAACTTATTGGAGCGATAATGGCATAAGAAGAGATCTTACAAATGTTTACACTCCACAACAAAATGGAGTAGTAAAGAGAATGAATCACACCTTATTAGGAATGGCGAGATCCATGTTAACTTTCAAAAAGTTAAGTCCAACATATTGGGCAGAAGCAATTCATACAGCTGTCTACTTAAGAAACAGGTCTCCAACTGCTTCTTTAGATGGAATCACACTAGTTAATAAAGTCCCATAGTAAGGCTTATATTTAATAATATTTTAATTTTATTTAATATTTAAGTCTAAAAATAATTAATAAAAATATTATTATTGTTAGTAGTATTCATATTAATAAAATTTATTAATAATATTAAAATTAATATTTCTAAATATTGTTTAATATATATATTTAATAAGGTTTAAGGTTTACATAATAATTTTTTTCAATATTTTATTTTTAATACAACTTTTATCAACGATATAACTATACTCAATAATGGTTAAACCAGATCAACTATTTTCAACCATGGCCACTATGGTAATCCATAATCGACATGATCAACAACATTCATTTGTAATTAAACATTAATAACCATGAACATCATTGTCCATCCATAATCAACCATAGTTTACCATAGACAACCATGTTTAAAATTAACATCACAATATGACAAATAAATATTATCGTCATGTATCAAATTAAAATCAACATCACAATCTAGTACTAAAAAATTTGCATCACAATGCGATGAACACAAATTGACATCAGATGTCTTGAGCAAGACGCCATGCTACATGATGATAAACAAAACTCAACAACATAGTATGATGAATAAAACAATCAAGGTCACAATATGACAAAATAAATCCACACAACAATGTGATGAATAAATCACAATGTTGCAATACGATGATATAGTCATAGATAGTCAGCCCTCGTAGTTAACCTTTCTATTCAATATTTAAATAGTTAACCATAATCGATGTCAACCTTTGTCACCTATATTCATCCTCAGTCAACCATATTCGACCATATTAAACAATATTCATTCATGGTTTACCATCATCAACCTCAGTCAACCATAAACAATCTTACTTAGTCATAATCCACATTTAAAATTGTTTAATAATATTAATATTAATAAGGTTTAGAAAGGTTTAATAATAAGGTTTATTAATAGCATTAATATTGATTTTTATTAATAAGGTTTTATTAATATGATATTATATTCAATAAGGTTCATAATAAGATTTACATCCCATGCGTTGAGAAAAATGATCACATCGCATTGTGATGAACAAAACTCAATATCATAGTATAGCAAATAAAAGAATCATTGTCGTAATATGAAAAAAAGAATCTACGTCAAAATGTGTCAAACAAAAAACATCATAATATGATGAACTGGAATCAACATCACAATGTGAATAATAGAGAGATGATGTTGAACTATAACAAATAAATAACAATGTTACAACATGATGACACAGTCTTACATATTCAACCTTTGTAGTTAATGTCTATAGCCAATGTTTAAATAGTCAACGATGGTCAAAATTAGTCCACCATAGTCAATGATAGTCAACCTTTGTTTACCTATAGCATCCTCTATCAACCCTAGTCAACGATATTCAACTATAATCAACCTAGTAAGTCGTAGTCAATTATGATCAACCTTCATCAACCTTAATAAGTTATAATCATGGTTTGAAATTCTTTAATAATATTAATGTTAATATTCACGAGGTTTAAAATGTTTAACAATAATGTTTATTTATAACATTAATATTAAGGTTTATTTGCAAGGTTCAATAAGGTTTTACTAATAACATGTTATATTTAATAAGGTTTCATAATAGGATTTCACAATAGGATTTAATAAGGTTTATATTGAATAAGATGTAAGGTTTATTTAATATTTAATTTTAAAAAGAATTAATAAAAATAAAAACATTTTTAAAGTTATTATTAATGTTTTATTTATAATATATATTAATATTAAGGTTTTGAATAACGTTTAACATTTTAAGTTATGAATAAGGTTTAATATTTAAGTTTTTTCAATATTTAGTTTTTAATATAACCTTTATAACATTTATTAATAGTGAAATGTTATTAAGCTATGGTTAAATTAACTCAAATATTGTTAACAATGGTTCCTATGGTTAACACTTTCATCCATATTTATATAAATTTAAGCATTGACAACCATGGTGAATAATGTTCACACATAGTCAACCATAGCTAACCATAGACAACTATGTTTAAAAATTGACATTGTAATATGAGAAATAAATATCAATGTCACAATGTATCAAATAAATATCAACATCTCAATCTCATGAACAAAAATTGGCATCTAAATGTTATGAAAAAACTTGACATCACATGTTATGAGAAAAAAAATCACATAAAAATGTGACAAACAATGACCAACATTGTAATGAAACAAAAAAAATATCAATGTTTTAATGTGATAAAAAAAATCAACTAAGGAATACAATACTTAGTCACAGTTATCTATTTTAGTATTAGTCAACCATAGTCAACCATGGGAAATCATAGTCAACAGTAGTCCCTTTGTCAACCATGAGCAAGGATGGTCATCTTCAATCAATCATAATCACCATATAGTCAACCATGGTCAATCATTATCAACCTCGGTTGACATGAGCATGCATGGTCATCTTTTATCAACCATAGTGACCATACTCAACCATGGTAAACCATCGTCAACCATTGTTAACCATACTGAAGGTGGTCAACCATAGTTGGCTATGGTCACCAGGATGTACTATGGTTAACTATAGTTTTCCATAGTCAACTATGGTAGTCTGTTGGTAACTATGATCAACATGGTCAACCATCATCAACCATAGTTGTATTTGATCACCATGGTTAACCATAGTCAACGATGGTGAGATATGGTCCACCGTCAACTTTAATTAGCCATGGTTAACCATAGTCAATGATTGTCAATTCTGGTCAATCATGACCAAACATTGTCATCTATAGTTGACTATAGTAAAATTTAGAAAATCATGGTCAACGCATGCTCAAGATGGAAAACTATGGTCAACCATGGTTATAATGGTCGAATGCTCAACCAAGGTCGCCATTGTAAAAAATGTTCAATCATGGTGATCCATTATCAACATGGAAAACCATAATCTATGATAGACAACTATGGTCAACCATTATCCAATTGGTCAAATCATGTTCATCTATTGTTAATATCATCAACCATGTTTAACATACCCAAACAAAATCAACCATACAATATTTTGGTCAACCATGGTTAAGGATAAACAATTATAATTTTTCATAGTCAACTATAGTTCGTTTTGAACAATTGTGGCCATCCAGTTAACGATAATACTAATAATAATAAACCCTTGTTAACCATAAATTGAACATATTTAGCCATAGTCAACCATGGTCTACTAATCCTTCCCATTTACAATGACTATTTACTAGCACAACCACATTATTAAATGTGTATGGTATATGTAGATCAACATCATTTTTCACCTTTTATATGCTAATCAACATATAAAATGATGGTGATCAATGTATATCAACCACATTTTCTATTGTGATGGTGTTCATTATGATAATTTGAATTTTTTGGTTGTGTATAGAATATATTATAGAATATGGTTGGCACACAAATCCTCCACAATTGGAATCGAGGAATTACCTTTACATATTTGGATATGACATGAATAAGGTGATTATTTCAATGTCCATTTATTGTTTTATGTCTTAAATATTCTTTTGGTAAATAGATTTATCTATCTTAGTAGAAACAAAATTTTTTAAACTGTGATTTAGTAATTTATTCGTGATTTTTTATTATTAATTTTATTTTAAAATATAAAGATAATATTATCAAATGTTATCTTTAACATGTAATTTAATGCTTTTTCGAAATCTATATATATATATATATATATATATATATATATAATATATATATATATATATAAGTTGATTTCGAATCCTATTTGACTGCTTGCACTAGATGCATTCATTCAAGTGCATATGTTAATTTTTTATCTAATATAACTAGATGAATGATGTGCATTACTTTCAAAGTAATTAGAGTAAAGGTGTGCATTGATTTAATTGGGTACATGAAGTAATTATTGATGACATGCATTAGTTTTTGTATTACAATAATCATCAACATGGATCCATATTAAATAGAAATGAGTAAGAAAGATCTTGGATCCTTCTTAATCATCATCCTAAATACATCGTAAATGGAAATGAACAACAAAGAGAAATTCGATAGAGAAAGACACATGAAATGAAAACTAAGGATGCATTGGTTTCAATGTAGGAATTGATTTTTAATTTGAAGTAACTAGACGTATGATGTGCATTATTTCCAAAGTAATTATATTAAAAGCGTTCGTTTATTTTGGTGCATGCACAAAGTAATTATTGACAACATCCATTAGGTTTTGTCTTACAATAATTATCAACCTAGGTGCACATTAAATAGAAATGGATAATAAAAATAAATTCAACTCGGAAAGGAAAAAGAAATGAAAATTAAGCAGTGCCAAAAAGAAATGGAGAAGCAAATAGTAGATAAAAAAATGTAGTCACAACAAATGACAACTCGACAACAATAAGAACAAATGAAAGAAAAAAATGAACAAGAAAGAACATGTCAAAGAGAGTATCAAAGCACATCTAAACAAATAAGGTCTTAACAAATGGAAATTGAAGAATGCCAAGAGTAAAGAACATAACAAAATTCACAATGAAGAGGAAATCAACAAAAAAATAAAGAGGAAATGATAACTCGAGAGCATGAAGAATAGTGAAAATGAAAGGATAAACACCAAAGAGCATATTGGAAAATATAGAAACCTTCAAGAAACTCAAACATAACACAAGATGCAAAAGAAAATACTATGAAAATAAGATGTTTATATATATATATATATATGGTCAAAATCAACCTTTAACTCTCATTTATATGAATCCCGAACATTGAAAATTTCGTGATATGGTTTATCGATAAGCTCAAGTTCAAATTTGTCATACATGTGAGGAGAAATATGCTCGAATTTATGTGTTTAATATAAATGTAGGTCCAATGTGCATGTTATATAAAAGAGAGGGAAATCGTCAAATTTATCTCACACATATTTACCATATCTAAAACCGTCATATAATCATATGTTTGACAATTTTGTGTGGACACACATAAATGAAACCAATCGACATACATCTTAATTATGGATTTATCAGGTGCCAAAAGGGATCAAATCCCTCTAGATGCACACCTTTCTTCGGGTTTTTCATTCAAAAAAAAGTTTGCACCTCTTGATAGTTGATCACTCTTGATACTTAATCAATTTAGAGTTAAAATATATCTCAGCTAGTTTATAAACAAAATGACACCCTCATTCATTTTTTTCTTTTTAAATTTTAACTATATTTTAATTTAATTAAAATCCTTAAAAAAATAAAAATTTGAATTAATCAAATAAACTACTATTTTTAATCAAATTTTTATCAAACATTAAAATTTTAAAAATTTAACTTGCCCAAAAACATTCATTAAATCCCTTACATCTAATATGTCAAGTAACACATAAAAAATACTTAATGTTAACATATAAAAGATACTTTGTTGAGATATTGATCTCACTGTCACCTAAGTGTCATCATACTTAATTCCATTGTATGCTAGGTGTTATAGTCAATTCCAATTTCATTCAGTTTAGTCGAGTATCACTCCAGTCATTTATTGTTGATGCCTCCAATGTAATTTTATTTAAATATTTTGGAATATTAAGAAGAGAAATCTCTGCTCCACATTTTGTTTTCACTTTTTATCATAATATCAGAGCTCTAAGTTACATAAGACTCTAGAAAAAGCTGTGTGTCATAAAAGGCCTTGAAGGCAGAGATTTTGAGCAAGTAACAATAACTGACAATAATTTAAAAAAAAAAACACAAACTAGCGTACTTATTGTCTGTACTTAATTACGCTGATCAACACAAACTTACAAACGTATCAAAATTGGAAACTCAGGGCATACACTGTGTACTGAAAAATGCGCTGACGCATGCCCAAAACGCAAAGATCGAGCCACAAGTGAGGAGCCAGGTTTAAATCAAAGTCAAAGTTTAAAAAAACGAAAGGATCCTCCATGAATTTCAAAAAGGTTCATATTCTTCATTTATGGTATCCACATTAAATGGTGATTTTATTTTATGGGCCTCGAAGTCTCCTTTTAAAAGAGTTATTTCTAAGGCCTCTTTAAAAGGGTTATTTCAATTTTTTTAGTGTTCTTAAAAGTTATTTTAACACCTTGTTTAGAAAGGGACCTTTTAAACGGGTAAAGGGAGATTTAAAAAGAAAAGGATTTTGAGTTAATGAAAAAAAATGTTTTAATTTCTTTTAAAGTTAAAAAGAAAAATAAAAAACCGAGCCTATTCTATTAAGAAAGGAGATTTTTGTTTTATAGAAAGGAGGTTGTGTTTGAGATTTTAAAAAGGAATATATATTTGCATTTAAAAAAATGGTTTAGTCTAAATCTTTTTTATAGACCCTGATTTTATTTGCCAAACTTTTGATTTTTGGTCTTTAAGAATGAAGACATTTTTGCAAGCCGAGGATTGTTGGGATACCTTGTAGAATGGTTATGTAGAGTCGAGCCAAGAAGAATTAACAACCATGAACAATAATCAAAGTAATGTTGCAATGGAACTTAGAAAGAAAAATCACAGAGCCAAATGTTGGATACAAAACTCAGTCGATGACTTTGTCTTTGATAAGATAATTGTCGCATGAAAACAAAAGAAGCCTGGCATATTTTGAAAGTTGTGTATCAAGGTAATGATATGGTAATGATTGTTATATTGCAGACATTAAGATCTTAGTTCGAAACGTTGAAGATGGCTAACATAGAGAATGTGAACTAGTTCATGACTAGAGTCATGGGAATAGTCAATCAAATCACACTCATTGCATATTAGAATATTGTTGAAAAATTCCTTCGAATCGTGCCTAAGAAAAATTACATGATTATAACAACCATTCTTTGATCCAAATATTTTATAACTTTCTTAGTAGAATAGTTTACTAGATCACTTTTGGCATACGAAATAAGACTTGACTTGGAAGAAGATTCCATGGAACAAACTTTAAAAGAAAATCTATCTATTGGTAAATGCAGAGGCATAGAATATAGAGGTGGCAACAAGCGAGGCAGAGGCTAATGCTGAGGCAAATCAAAACATCAGAAAGCAACAGAGAACTGGAGACCTACACAGAACCAAACATAGAGACACAGAACATGGAGAAAATATAATGCTTAATATATTACTCCAAGAGATTAGGGAATTATGAGCATGAATGTAGAAAGAAACAATTAAATAAGAAAAGGGGCAATGTCCATCTCTCTAACAATGAAGGAGAATCCTATGAACAATGTTTCCTTCCTACCATCTTTCTGAAGGCAAACACAACAAGGACCCTTGATTGCTGGACAATGGTTGTAGTAATCATATGACAAGTAACAAAAATCTGCTTTCTTATCTTGATGGTTCCATAAAATCATAAACTAAACTTGGAGATCATTCGTGTATTAAAGTTGAAGGGGAAGCTATTTTCGATGTTCTTACTAAATAAAATCAACAAAAATACATACCTGATGTTTATTATGTTCCACATATGAAGCATAACCTCATTAGTTAAGGTCAATTGATGGAACATGGTTATGATGTAATATTCCAAGGGAGCACATGTTTTATCTTGATAAGCCTCCCAACAGAAGACTCATAGAAAAGGTTGAAAAAACCAAGAATAGGATGTTTCCATTCACTCTTAGAAGTCAAAAATTTTGATAGTATTTTGTCCACAATGTGTCAAGAATAGATGAGTCTCAGCTATGGAATTCTATATATGGGAATATTCCATTCAAGAGTCTAAGTCTTCTTCAAAATCATCCAATGGTCATTGGTCTCCCTTTTGTAAATGAAAAAGTTGGTAACTATGAAATATGTATTCTAGAAAAGCACAAAAGAAATAGCTTGCTGACATCTTCAACTAGAGAAAACGAGCCTTTAGAGCTAGTCCATAAAGATATATGTCGCCCAATGCAAATAGAGTCTATTAACGGCAATCTTTATTTTCTGACATCCATTCATGATTATAGTACGAAGATAAGGGTTTATTTTCTAATATACAAATCTGATACTTTCTCAAGATTCAAAAAGTTCAAAGCAAAAGAAGAAAAGCAGAGTGGAAAGATTTTAAAAGTCCATAGGTAAAATAGAGGAGGAGAATATAGTTCCAATGAATTCAAATCTTTTTGTAAAAAGTAAGGAATCATCATGTAGAACCCAACAAGACATACTCCATAGGAGAATGGAGTAGCAAAATGAAAAAATCAGTCACTCATGATCATGTCCAGTTATATGCTTCGTGAGAAGTTTTCAAATAACTATTGGGTTGAAGCATATTCATTTGCAATCTATGTTCTCCATAGATATCCAACAACCAGTGTCCAAGATATAGTACCTCAATAAGCATGGGATCGTAAGAAGGTAAATGTATAACACTTTAAAATGTTTGGATTAGTAGCAATTGCGTATGTTCCTGAGCAGCTAAGTAAGAAGCTTGATGGTATGAGTGAAATATGTACTTTCATAGGCTACAAATATCAGTAAAAGGCATATAGGATTTACAGTTGAGTTACTAAGAAGTTTTTTTTAAGCAGAGATGTTAATCTTTTTGAAAATAAACCTTGGTCTAATCATATTAATGAAAATTTAAATTAGCTTGTTTATTGTTAGGTCCCTATACTACTAGTTTAACCCCTTATTGTTGTTAGTACAACTGCCTTATTATATTTTTGTGCCCATGTAGTCCCCATATTGTTACTATTGTGCCCCATAGAAGCCCACTATTGTTATTATTATGCCCTTACATTATTATTGTTATTTTGACTCTAATTATATTATGACCCCTAAGACTCCTATATATAGAAAGGAGGTCTTGTCATTTGTATCATCCAAGAATTGTTCATTTTTGTAATGTAAAGCAGTTTTCTCCCTCGAAGAGGCTTATTTCTAAGGCGTACATTTATCTTTTCTATCTTTTTGTGAGCTAGTTTCATAACATTTGGTATTAGAGATTTGGATTCTAGGGTTTCGCTACTCCAAACAGGTCGTCGTGGCATTTGCGCTATAACTTTCTTATGTGATGTTTCAGAAGCTAAAAAAAAACTTGTTTGAGAAGAGATCTCACTGAACCTTGGGTCTGAATTTCATATCTTGTCTCGTTCTATTTTCGGAGATATGATCTGAGGAAGTTATGGCTTTTGCAAGCTCCAGAATTTCATCTAAAATAGGTCATCATAGAATTTTCACTATAACTCTTTCACTACAAAGTTTTAGAAGCTAAAAAAAAAACCATTTGAGAAGAAATCACGCTAAACCTCGGATCAAAATTTCAGATCTTGTCTCACTATATTTTCGAAGATATGGTTTGAGGAACTTAGGGTTTTGGGAAGCTCCCGAATTTCATCTAAAACATGACATCATGGAATTTTTGTTATAACGTTTTCACTATGAAGTTTAAGAAGCTAAAACAAAAACCCATTTGAGATGAAATCTGTCTTAACCTTGGTTCCGAATTTCAAATCTTGTCTCACTATATTTTCGGAGATATGATCTCAGGAAGTTAGAAATTTTGTAGACTCCCGAATTACATTCCAAATAGAATCCTATCTTGATCAGAGTTGCGGCGTTAGAAAGAGAATGCAGAGTGCTACTGCAGGAAGAAATTTCAGAACTTGGAGATCTGAAATTACAAAGTTACAATCGTTTCAATATCGAGCTCCTAAAATCAAGAAAAGGGGATATGATGAAGTTTGATGGCAAGGATCTCGTAAATTGGATACTATAGATGGATCAATATTTTGATCTACATGGTGTACCACTGTTACAAAAGGTATGTATTGCATCTTCATATTTAGAACCGGATCAATTTTTATGGTATAAAGGGCTTTGTTCTTGTAAAAAACTTGTTACGTGGTCAATTTTCACGGAGGAAATGATAACACATTATGAGGATACAAAGAGCAACACCTTCTTTAGAGCAACACCACAACAATTGGAAGAAGAAAGAGCAAAAGGGCTTTTTTACAACGTGGAAAGAAAAATTATGGCAATAAGGAAGTCTACCCATCACAACTATAAAGATGGAAGTGTTGTTTCTCCTAGCCTTCCACAACCTACATGGGTTACAACACAAAAATTGAAAGAAAAAATATAAAAAGGGCTTTGTTACAATTGTGATAACAAATACATTAAAGGTCATAAATATGCTGAGAAAAAAATATTTTACATTGATTTCAGAGAGGAGGAAGAGAAGGATCAAGAAACATCAAAGGAAGAGTCTATACACCAGGAACCAACCCGAGAGAAAGAAGAAATGAATCCAACCATATCTTGTAATGCAATGGCCGGAATTACCACTCCTCAAACTATCAAGATAGAAGGACATATCAAGAAGAAAAAAGTTCAAGAAGTGAAAGATCACATAGAGAATCAAGAAATGGATCCGACCATATTTTGTAATGCAATAGAAGAAATTACCACTCCTCAAACTCTCAATATAGGACATATCAAGAAAAAAAGATTCAAGCAGTGAAAGATTACATCAAACATCAACAACAAGTTCTTCAACTTTTAAAGGATAACACCAGTTGGGTGTAGAATCGAATGAAACAACAGGAAAATCAGCACTGTAATGAAAGAAGTTTGGATATAGGTGATTGGGTATTTTTATGGTTACATACACACAAACAAATGCCACTCAAGAAAACTATTTATGAGAAGGAAATGTTGGCAATACTACACGCACTTAAGAAATGGCGACCTTACCTAATGGGAAGACACTTGAAGGTAAAAATGGATCATGATAGTATTAATTTATATTTTAGAACAAATATTATCCTCTAAAGAGCAACAAAAATGGGTCACAAAGATGTTGGGTTATGACTTTTAAATCATCTACAAAAAAAGGAAGCAAAATGTTGTGGCAAATGCACTCTCAAGAAAGGATGAAGATGTGGAAGAATTGTTGTGCGTCGTTTCTATTATCCAACCATATTGGATAAATGATGCAAGGTATGAACGGAAGAAGGACAAAGAAGTGTGGCCACTCATTCAAAAGTTGTGGAAGATCCCAATTCAAACAATATTTCCAGAACTTGACGAGGAAGGAAAAATCATGTTGGAGCCTAGAGTAGTCACAGAAACAAGAACCTGACAACTACGAAATCGAACAATTTCATAATATCTCATCAAGTGGAAGAAATTACCTGCTGAAAATTCCAGATGGGAGGATAAGTATTTTATACAGAAGCATCAAGAACTACTCAAGCGTTGAGGACAACACTTTTTGAAGGAGAGTGGTATGTTAGGTCCCAATACTACTAGTGTAACCCCTTATTGTTATTAGTACAACCGTCTTATTATATTTTTGTGCCTATGTAGTCCCCATATTGTAGTTATTGTGCCCCATAGAAGCTTACTATTGTTATTATTATTCCCTTACATTATTCTTGTTATGTCAACTTTGATTATATTATGACCCCTAAGACTCCTATATATAAAAAGTAGGTCTTGTCATTTGTATCATCCAAGAATTGTTCATTCGTGTAATGTAAAGGAGGTTGCCCCCTCGAAGAGGCTTATTTCTAAGGCATTCATCTATCTTTTCTATCTTTTTGTGAGTTGGTTTCATAACATTTATCCACCACAGCTACCAAGATTGCAAGTTCAATAAGAGCCATACCAATCTCAAACTGGTACATCTTCCTAAAATGAATTCATCAGTGATTTAGCATCTTTAGAAGACAATTAGAAAACAAGAAGCATCAAATAAATATATAAGCAAGAACATGAGTTTGATCAATAGGATATGTTTTCCTTTATTTTGTCTCAACGAGCCCATTTTGAAGAAGAAATTAATGGAAAACATTGGGTTGATGCAATGAATCAAGAATTTTTTTCCATAGAGAAGAATCATACTTGGGAATTAGTTGATATCCCAAGAGACAAAACAAAAATTGATGTAAAATGAGTATATAAGGCCAAGATAAATGAGCAAGGAGAAATTGACAAACATAAGGTAATGTTGGCTTCCAAAGGATTCTCACAATAATTTGGTGTCAACTATGGTGAAATATTAGCTCCGGTATCAAGGTTAGACACTATCTTAACTATTTTATACACAAAAACTCAACACAAATGGAAATTTTATCAACTTGATGTAAAATATTCTTTCTTAAATGGTATATTGCAAGAAGAAGTTTATGTTGAGCAACCTTCTGGTTTCAAAGGTCCGGGACAAGAATTTGCTTATTCTAGCTCCAATAATTAATAGGATAACATTTGGGGAAACATAAGCCTTACCTTAATTTGAAAAACCTCCACCTCCATGAGCTAAGTCAATTTTTTGGTCTAAGCATTTCTAAATATGTCCCACAAGAACAACACAATCAATGTACCATGATAGAGGTAGAAGTTGAAGCACCCAACTTGTTACCTATATAACGAGAAAGAGTAGGGATCAAAATCATAGATAAATATGTTCCTCTCCATGAAGAACAACAACCAAAAAAAATTGATCAACTAATAACTTCTACATCAACATCAATAACAATTAACGAGGCACTGGAATTTCCAATAACAACAGTTCCATGAAACATCAACCATGAAAATAACCTTACTCTTGTAATTTTATTCAAAATTTTATATATAAAGTTATAAATCTACCCTTCTTCGTGAGGGAGACAAAACTCAGTGTAATAAAGATTCAAAGGAGCAAGTCAACGTATTCAACTATACCCAACAAATCGAGATAGCTTACTAGACTCTATAGTGGATATGTAAGTTGGGTTCATCTTCTAGTCAAGCAGATCTCCTTATTGAGTCAACCAACTAATTTAGTTAGATGGTTAATCTAGTGTAACTGTAAAATCCAATATAAATATGCACATAGGAAATGGAGAATGCAATGACTATTGTGGATTAATATAAAGGAACTTTTTCTTATCTATCATTACTTCTTGTTCTCTTCCCTTCTCTTTTCGAAATGCGTTGGATGTAAATGTTTATATAGTATCTGTTTGGTGTATGAGTCTCCTAATAATCTATGGATATAATTCATTAGATCACAACAATCCATATCTTGTCTTATTTCGTTTACAAAGTGTTTTTATTTTTGTGTTTTTAATTCTTATTAAAATTTATTCCAGGTAGTGTCCTCCAGAATTTCTTCAGTCTACCATGGTTGTCACTTTGAATGTTCTAAGTACACATTTGAGGGAGAACAAGGTACTACATTTGAGAATATTTGATTATTGAAGGGGCGTATGTGTGTGTCAAAATAATGATGTATGATTAGAATTGAATTGGAATTGGAATTTGTCTTCTAGTTTCACCACATCGAGATTATTTTTGATGATCTTTTGAACCATCCATTGTGGTTTATCATTAGGATATAATGATGAAGAAAATATGATAAAGCTTGAGGGATAAATTTTGTAAGGCCTAAGCAACTAAGAAATTTCAATCAACCTTTATGGAGAAGTGATTTAATAGTACAATCATTCATCGTCAATTCAATATCCATGTGTCCAAATTATTCTTCAATATTAAAAATTATTTTAATTAATATACTTTAATAGCATAATTAAATTATTCATCTTATTTAAAGCATAAATATTTTATAATTTTTCTATAAAATTAAATTAAACCAATATATATGATATAAATTGAATTTAAAAAACATTTCATATATATTTTTTTTAAATAAACCCGCAAAACATATTCAAATCCAGATGGATATGAATTGCGCTTATTTCTCTTCAAGTGCAGTTTCTCCAAAGAGATTTAAATTCAACAGTGTTCAACGCTATTCAACGGTTTGTGATGGTATTCAAAAATTTTGAAAGATTCAATTACAAGCTTTGTATATAAGGAATGTTTTATGGATAGAGAGGACAAACTAAATTTGCAAAGAGAAATGTTTCAGAGTTACAACTTATCAACCTGTGTCAACTCCAGAAGCAACCTTCAACTGTCTTATCGAAACTATAGTCGGGCAGGAAACCACACATGATTATCAATTTAGATACGGAGTGTGGCTACAAAGGCACTAGCTTGAGGATGGTTCTCATGACCAAATTCTTCATTTCATTGCTGGCGATGTTGTACCCATCTCGATATTTGTTTCCACGAAGGATAGCTCTCGTGATGTCAAAAGCATGTTTCTTGGAAGAGAGAGGAGCATTGTTGTCCGGTTTGAGAAAATCCTAATTTAATTCTTGGATTAGTTCATTGACCACGCCATGGATATGATTGACCGCATCTTCCTTTGTTAATCGAGGATTCTCTTTCATATAAATGATATACACGATGTTGCTTCCCCACTGGCTTTTTTTTGCCTACATTTCCCATGCCAATTTCATTATCAGCAACTACATTCTAATCAAAACTACTTAAAATAATTCACGTAATGTTACGCAAAACTTAGCTCATGAGCGATCAGCTCAGTGAAAATTTTTCGAACAAAAATACTTGTTTCAACAAATATGCATATGAACAAATATGCGTATGAATTCTTATTGTCCATACAACCTGTCAAGCATAGTTGATCATGTCTCGGCCTTGAGACTTCTCTACCTCTCTTGCCATTTCATTTACGTTTTCGTAAAGAACCATATACGCTGCTTTCATGATCCCATTTATCACATACAATTAGAACCACAAATTTTGATTAAATCAGTTTGTTGTTGCTATGCTAATAATGACCCAGTCTAGCCTAATGATTTAACATAATAGTTGATTACACTCGATATTTGATTAAAACTAATAAATATGACAATACCTTTTCCTAATGTGGACTTACACCCCAACCAAGAAATTACATTACACTACCTTTAAATGATGGTCAAAAGTAGGATGAATGGAAGGATAAAATGTACCCTAAACCATTTAGGGACGATTTAACTTCCTTAACATCATCAAGATCAAATAATACAACTCAAAATTAGGTAGTAGAGAAGGCCCCAACATAGATCCTAAGAGCATCAACTAGTAAGAGGTACTATAGGAAATATCTATGAATGACCTAAAGCAAAAGAAGTTGGATAAAATAACACCACATGCGTTAGAGGAAGTAGTAAGGAAGGGGAAGTTAACAAGGTGAGAAACCCAAACAAAAGAGATGATGTTGAGATCATTAGTTGGGCCCCAAATGTTAGAGGAATTAGGGCACGTGGAGAGCATATTCGGTCATACGATAAAACAAAATTTGATGGAAGAATAGCGGAAGAAGGATTAGTAGGCCCAAAAGGAGAAAAATATAGGAAGGGCACAAATATGACTAACAAGTACTCCAGAGGTCAACACAAACAAGCCTAACATAACCCCAAGTAAGGAGCATCTAATGAAGCAAGAAAACCACATACAAATTGAATTGAATGAAGACTTGACTCTCCAAGAGGAAACAAAGTTGTTGAAGAAGAAGATGAGGATATAGAACAAAAAATCAAAGAACAAGTCTTGTCAAAGAATTCTTAATGGGATACCCTAGCTGATACTGACCAACAAAAAAGTGATGACATAGGAGAACATAAACAACAAGATAAATCAATATAATAATAGTAGAATATTCAAGAATCAATAACATAGCTACACTTGACTATGGCATTGTAACAATTAGCACAACCCCAATAGTCTACCTAATAGAAAAAAGGTGATAACATAGGAGTACAAAAACAACAAGAGAAATCAATATAATAATAGTAGAATATTCAAGAATCAGTAACATAGCTACACTTGACTATGATATGGTAACAATTAGCACAACCCCAACAGTCTACCTAATAGCCACGGACTATGCCTCACATCACATACTATTACTCAACTCAAATAAGAAAAATTATAGTAGAAGGAAAAATAGTTGTGGGGATCATTAAAGAGAAAAGATAAAAGTAAGTTGTGAAGTGGGAAATTTAAGAAGTTGAAAAATCTAATTACCTCTACTCAGATAGGGTCAAATTCATTTCTTTCATACAAATTGACCCAATATATCTATGTAATAGTTAAGTAATTTAAAATTAATTTCTAACATTTCCTAAGAAGCTTAAGTCAGATCAAATTAATAAGTGAAAGTATTCAATCAATACTAAAGTATGAAAGATAAAGAAGTAGAAGTATGGATGAATTACACAAATCTTATTCAATAAAAGTTATAAATTCAAGTTCCAAAAGCTAAGGGGACTGATTAGAAGTAATACGACAACTTGTTCATCAAGTAGTCAAATCTCAATGTAAATAAGTGCAATAGATACATCAACAAATTAAAAATAATAAAATTGATGATGCTTCATCCACTCTACAACAAGAATTCAACGTATTTGACAAGGTGAAGAAACAACTGAAAGAAATAATAGATCATGATGCTACTACAGCATCATTTCTCAATAACTAGCCAACTTAATTGTTGACTACATGAAACCAACTCAGGATACAACTTATATTGCCCAAAGAGTTGATTGCTAAAATGGGTTCAACTCTCAAATGTAGAGTAGCAACAACACTTGAAATTTAAACTAAACAAGAAAAGAAACTTGAAACAACACTGATACATGAGGAAATGAAATGGTTGACAGAAGGAAAAAAAAGCTCTGTTATAGGCCAAAAATACTTTAGAGCATCTCTAGAGAATTTGATAGCAACTCCAAGAAATAAAGTATAAATTTAATTGTCAACTTCCTAAGTTTCAGATAGGTTCATTGTCAAATTAGCTCAAATACTGCACTTAGATGAAGTCATTGGAGGCACAAGTTAAATATGTATTGAAAGAGTGGAGCACTTTCAAGCAATGTTTCTCAATTCTAGCTCCAAGAATTCATAGGATAATATTTGGGGAAACACAAGCCTCGCCTTCATTCAAACTAACTTCACCTCCGCAACCTAAGTATCATTTTTTGTTCTGAGCATTTCTAGATATGCCCAACGAGATAAACACAATCAGGGGGGCACAATAGAGGTAGATGTCAAAAGGCTCGGCGTTACTTGTAGAACAAGAAAGAGGAGGGATCAAAATTGTAGATAAATGTGTCCCTCTACTTAAATAACGACAAGCACAAAGATTTGATAAACTAGTTACTTCTACATTAGCAACAGTACCAATTGACAAGCTATTGTATTCGCTACGATAAGTTGAAGAGGGCTTAAGCAAAGTGTAAAACGTTTAACACGTTTAAGAATTGTGGATATGGTTCCTATTGCGTAGCTTGTTGGGTTCATCAAGAAAGAAGAAGTTGTCTCGTCAAATTTTAAGTAGTACAGCGTGACAACTAGAAATGCTACTACTCGATGTACAATAAATCCAATAACAACACTTCCATGAAATATAAAGGATTAGAAACACCTTATTCTTGTAATTTTATTCAATTTATTTGGTAATGTTTTAAATCAACCATTCTTCAAGAGGATGTGACACATATACTACTACGACAACGATAGAAATAAAAAATCATACAACAAAGTTACCACTCTTACAATGAATATACCAATGTTGAAACATTGTGTTTACATAATTGTATCATACTATACCAAATTTATAATGTGCATTTTAGCAATAGGCATAATGCACCAATTTTCATTATGTGTTAATTCCTTTATTAGACGTGCGGTGGCGTTTCTCAATGGGTCACACACCCTCTACATACCATAGTTAACTTTCACTAATTTATTAATGATTACCAAAATGTCTAGTTATTTATATAATTTACGAGAAATATTTTTTCCATGGTTCACAGGAGTATATAAAAATAATGTGTCATGAGTCAAAGGGACACCTGGTTCCAATCCATCATTAATCCTTGCACAGCTTGATCAAATGAGTGATATTATGAGAGTTCATTTGGGTTAACCAACTTGGTTCCATCTTGGAGGGTCAATCAGTCATTTTGTCGTTTGCATTAGGGTTTCCAGTTTTGCAACCTACCCCTATGTCGCTAAGTATTTCATCCATCTCTACCATTTTGCGTTAGAAGGTAATCCTCCACATCCTACCAACTCAAAATTGTGAGATTTTTCATTCCTTTTAGGCTTATTTTTCTTCCTACAATAGTTTTCTTCATGTCATCATCACGGCTTTCACGGTTATCTTCAGAATTGCTAACATCTCTTTGCTAGAAAGGAGAGGAGGAATTCGAGGGCACTCCTATAGGTATTCAAGGTTAAGTGATATTTCATTCAGATTTGTTCATATGTTTGACATTTTTTAGCCACTGACAGTTTGTCCTTCATCCACATACGTTCAGAAAGTATGCACTGAGCTTGGGTTCTACATAGGTATCAATGTTAAGCCGTTCATTTCCCTTTATTAATTTTTCTTTTGTGTCCATGTTGAAATCTTAGTCTTCGGCTTCCTTGTTCTCTTTTGGTTGCAAGTTGGATTCTCTACCCTACCTCTTCCAAAATTTATTTAACTAGAAGCTCACAGCTAGCGGACCAGATGGGTTATCACCTTCTCCCTTTGTTTCCAAGTTTCCACTCTTCTTCCAAACTTATACAAGGTTTTCCATAAACTCTTATCCCAAATCCTGGGGTTCTTTGCTTAGTTTCTTCTTTAAATGTCAAACATGGGTTATCTTATTGTTTTGAGGAAATCCTAACTATATTGTAACTTTTCATTGAAATGTGATACAACTACAATATTATTTTATTTTTGTTTCCTGCCATCTTCTAGCACAGCCAAGGGACACTCTTTTCAATACTTTCTTTTAGGTATTTGCCATAATTTCGTATTATAACTTAATATTCTGAGCTAGTTGTACTTTTAAATATTAACAGAATGATGATAAGATGCACCCCTTTTTTGTCGTATTTTTGGATTTGTTTTGCTTCAACTACTCTTGAAATGAATTCAAATATTTTTAAATTATTTACAATGACTCTGTTTCTACCCTCATTTGAAGAGACTCAGAATTTGGAACATTACAATACAGAAGGAAGAAAATTAGATCACCTTGTTTCTTAGATTGCAAGGATGGTTATTGTAAGTTAAGGATGCCAGAGCATAGTTAAATTGACTGGCACAGAAAATCGGGCACGCTGTCCATTGTGTCACAGAGACTCTCTAAATTGATATTCACATTTTCATTCTAATTCAAGCCGAAAATTTTGATTTACATTTGGATCTTGATTCCTATTCGGTGATGTATTTTAATATAATGAAAGACTTTTATGCTCTTGTATATGTTCTTGGAGTGTTCTACTACAATAGGTTTATAGATCAGTTTATAGGTGGCTACTTTACTAGATTCGTTGCTCTTCTCCGGTGAGACACAATGCTTCCTCATACCGTGACTACTCATGAAATCAACTCACGTTATCTCATATGATGATAATATGAATTGCAACAATGCATAATCTAACTGTACCCAATTCACATGAACAGAAACAAAACATTTCTCTCTTATAATTGTTTGGCATATTTGATGATCTAGAGAGGTTCCTCAATGCTCCGACTTTCTCTTACATGTGTGACACGAAGACTAGGATTCAAAGTTTATTCTTAACGCTTTGCAGGGGTCCCTACAAGTAGTTATCCTTTCTAATTGAAGGAAACTATTGGTGGTATAAGCCCTTCATATTATAATCCCTTGCTACAACAATGCGTCTATGAGAAATCTGGGATTATTGGAACACAATGCACAATCTCTCAATTTCTCGAACTCAAGTAGTGTGGCTACTCTATGGGCCATGGAAAGAGAAACTACTAAGGACACCACTGAGGAGATTCCAGGCCGGGTAAATTCAGATAAATGGTTGTAAATACACTGGGCATATAAAAATAGCTTATAACAGTTAGAGAACAAAGCTAAGAGGGATAGTAACGTTGGTTTACAAGCCATTTCGCAGATCTTAAACCAATCGATCTTCAAGGAAGAATCAGGTATCGACTATCACCCAGAGAAATTATGGGTCAAGGATGGCAGGACTAAAGCAGGGCATGAATTTGCTTGCAGTTCTAATACCATGTTAAACATACATGGAATGTGAAAGATAATCGTGTGTTAACTTATTATTCACATGATGTACATTTATAATACATTTTACATGACTCTTAGATTCCATATTATGTGGTCTCTTGGACATCCTTTGACTCCTGACATTCCATAACAACCCTTAGAGGATTAGGTTTCCAACATCTTTCTTAACTAAATTTTAAAGAATTAATAAATTAAATTCTTTTTCTAAAATATTTCTAAGAAATAAGTTTCTTATCCTTTTCCTAAAAGATCTTTGCTTCAACTAATTTTTTATTCAACTCATGATTAATCATTGTCAATATGAAGATTTAAAAATATTTAATAATAATATTATTATTATGGTTTAGAATGCATTTACTAATATTAATAAAGTTTCATAAAATTTTGTTTTTAATATTTTATATATTAATACAAATAGTAACTCATGTTAATCATGATTAACTTGGTCAACCATAATTCAGTATGCACATATGTTCAGTATGCACATCACAATGTGAAAAATAGAAAGATGATGTTGAACTATAACAAATAAATAACAATGTTACAACATGATGACACAGTCTTACATATTCAACCTTTGTAGTTAATGTTTATAGCCAATATTTAAATAGTCAACGATGGTCAAAATTAGTCCACCATAGTCAATGATAGTCAAATTTATTTACGTATAGCATCCTCTATCAACCTTAGTCAACTATTTTCACCTATAGTCAACTTAGCAAGTCTTAGTCAACTATGCTCAACCTTAATCAACCTTACTAATCATGGTTTGAAATTCTTTAACAATATTAATGTTAATATTCACGAGGTTTAAAAAGGTTTAACAATAATGCTTATTTACAACATTAATATTAAGGTTTATTTATCAAGTTCAATGAGGTTTTATCAATAACATATTATATTTAATAAGGTTTCATAATAGGATTTCACAATCAGATTTACTGAGGTTTATATTTAATAAGATTTAAGGCTTATTTAATATTTATTTTTAAAAAGAATTAATAAAAATAAAAATATTTTTAAAGTTATTATTAATGTTTTATTAATAATATTTATTAATATTAAGGTTTTGAATAACGTTTAACATTTTAAGTTATGAATGAGGTTTAATATTTAAATTTAACTAGATTTATGGTGTGTTTAATATTTAGTTTTTAATATAACCTTTATAACTTTTCTTAATAGTGCAATGTTATTAAGCTATGGTTAAATTAACTCAAATATTGTCAATGATGGTTTCCATGGTTAACACTTTCATCCATATTTATATAAATTTAAGCATTGACAACCATGGTCAATAATGTTCGCACATAGTCAATCATAACTGACCACAACCAACTATGTTTAAAAATTGACATTGTAATATGAGAAATAAGTATCAATGTCACAATGTATCAAATAAATATCAACATCTCAATCTCATGAACAAAAAATGGCATCTAAATGTTATGAGAAAATTTGACATCACATGTTATGAGGAAAAAATCACATGAAAATGTGAAAAACAATGACCAACACTATAATGAAACAAACAAAAAATCAATGTTTTAATGTGATAAAAAAAATCAATGCATGTTTGACCATGATTGACTAAGGAATACAACACTTAGTCATAGTTATCTATTTTAATATTAGTCAACCATAGTCAACCATGTGCAATCATAGTCAACGGTAGTCAATCTTTGTCAACCATGAGTAAGGGTGGTCATCTTCAATCAACAATAATGACCATATAGTCAACCATGGTCAATCATTATCAACCTCGGTTGACATGAGCTTGCATGGCCATCTTTTATCAACCATAGTGACCATGGTAAACCATGGTAAACCATTGTCAACCATTTTCAACCATAGTTAATGTGGTCAACCACAGTTGGCTATGGTCACCATGATTTACTATGGTTAACTATAGTTTTCCATAGTCAACTATGGTAGTCTGTTGGTAACTATGGTCAACATGGCCGACCATCATCAACCATAGTTGTCTTTGATCACCATGGTTGACCATAGTCAACGATGGTCAGATATGGTCCACCATCAACTGTAGTTAGCCATGGTTAACCATAGTCAATGATGGTCAATTCTGATCAATCATGACCAAACATTGCCATCTATGGTTGATTATAGTAAACTTTAGAAAATCATGGTCGACCCATGCTCAACATGGAAAACTATGATCAACCATGGTTAGAATGGTCAACTTCTCAACCAACGTCACCATCGTAAAAAATGTTCAATCATGGTGATCCATTATCAACATGGAAACCCATAATCTATGATAGACAACTATGGTCAACCATTATCCAATTGGTCAAATCATGTTCATCTATGGTTAATATCATCAACCATGTTTAACATACCCAAACATAATCTACCATACAAAATTTCTGTCAACCATGGTTAAGCATAAACAATTATAATTTTTCATAATCAACTATAGTTCATTTTGAACAACTGTGGCCACCCAGTTAACAATAATACTAACAATAATAAACCCTCGTTAACCATAAATTTATTCATAGTCAACCATGGTCTACTAATCCTTCCCATGTCCAATGACTATTTACTAGCACGACCACATTATTAAATGTGTATGGTATATGTAGGTCAACATCATTTTTCACCTTTTATATGCCAATCAACATATAAAATGATAGTGATGAGTGTATATCAACCACATTTTCTATTGTGATTGTGTTCATTATGATATTTTGAATTTTTTCATTGTGTATATAATATGGTTACCACACAAATCCTCCACAATTGGAATCAAGGAATTACCTCTACATATTTAGATATGACATGAATAAGGTGATTATTTCAATGTCCATTTATTTTTTATGTCTTAAATATTCATTTGGTAAATGGATTTATCTGTTTGAGTAGAAACAAAAAATTTTAAATTGTGATTTAGTAATTTATTCATGATTTTTTTATTATTAATTTAATTTTAAAATGTAAAGATAATAATATCAAATGTTATCTTTAACATTTAATTTAAAGTTTTTTCCAAATATTAATGAATTCATATATATATATATATATAAAAGTTGATTTCAAATCCTATTTGATTGTTTGCACTAGATGCATTGATTTAAGTGTATATGTTAATTTTTTATCTAATATAACTAGATGAATGATATGCATTAATTTCAAAGTAATTAGAGTAATGGTGTGAATTGATTTAATTGGATACACGAAGTAATTATTGATGACATGCATTAATTTTTGTGTTACAATAATCATCAAAATAGATCCATATTAAATAGAAATGAGTAAGAAAGATCTTGGATCCTTCTTAATCATTATCCTAAATACATCGTAAATGGAAATGAACAACAAAGAGAAATTTGATAGAGAAAGACACAAGAAATGGCAGCTAAGGATGCATTGGTTTCAATGCAGAAATTGATTTTTAATTTGAAGTAACTAGATGTATTATGTGCATTACTTCCAAAGTAATTAGATTAAAAGCGTTCGTTTATTTTGGTGTATGCACAAAGTAATTATTGACAACATCCATTAGGTTTTGTCTTACAATAATCATTAGCCTAGGTGCATATTAAATTGAAATGGATAATAAAGATAAATTCAACTCAGAAAGGAAAAAGAAATGAAAATTAATGAGTGCCAAAAACAAATGGAGAATCAAAGAGTAAATCAAAAAGTATAGTCACAACAAATGAAAACTCGACAACAACAAGAACAAATGAAAGAAAAAAATGAACAAGAAAGTGCATGTCAAAGAGAGTATCAAAGCACATCTCAACAAATAAGGACTTAACAAATGGAAATTGAAGAATGCCAAGAGTAAAGAACATAATAAAATTCACAATGAAGAGGAAATCAACAAAAAAATAGAGATGAAATGATAACTCAAGAGCATGAAGAATGGTGAAAATAAAAAAAATAAACAACAAAGAGCATATTGGAAAATACAAAAACCTTCAACAAACTCAAACATAACACAATATGCAAAAGAAAATACTATGAAAATAAGATGTTTAAATATATATATGCCCAAACTCAACCTTTAACTCTCATTTATATGAATATCGAACATTGAAAATTTCGTGACAGGGTTTATCGATAAGCTCATGTTCAAATTTTTCATGCGTGTGAGGAGTAATATGCTTGAATTTATGTGTTTAATATAAATGTAGGTCCAATATGCATGTTATGTACAAGAGAGGGAACTCATAAAATTTACCTTACACATATTTAACATATCTAAAACCATTATATAATCATATGTTTGACAATTTTTGTGTGGACACACATAAATGAGACCAACCGACATACATCTTAATTATGGATTTATCAAGTTCCAAGAGGGATCAAATCTCTCTAGATGCACACCTTTCCTCAGGTTTTTCATTCAAATAAAAGTTTGCACCTCGCAATATTTGATCACTCTTGATGCTTAATCAATTCAGAGTTAAAGTATATCTCAGCTAGTTTATAAACAAAATGGCACCCCATTCATTTTTTCTTTTTATAATTTAACTATATTTTAATTTAATTAAAATCCTTAAAAATATAAAAAAAAAATGAATTAATCAAATAAACTATTATTTTTAATCATTTTTTTTCAAACATTAAAATTTAAAAAGTTTAACTTACCCAAAAACATTCATTAAATCCCTTACATCTCATATGTCAAGTAACACATAAAAAATACTTAATGTTAACATATAAAAAATAATTTGTTGAGATATTTCACCTAGGTGTCATCATATTTAATAACATATAAAAAATAATTTGTTGAGATATTTCACCTAGGTGTCATCATATTTAATTCCATTATATGCTAGATGTTATAGTCAATTCCAATTTAGTTCAGTTTAGTGGAGTACCACTCCAGCTATTTATTGTTGATGCCTCCAATGTGAACAGAGAAATCATTCCTCCCCATTTTATCATAATATTAGAGGCTAAGTTACATAGAGCCTACATAAGGCTCTAGAAAAAGCCGTGTGTCATAAAATGTCCTGAATGCAGAGATTGTGAAGGAGCAGCAGGCGGTAATTTAAAAAGAAAATGAAAATAAAAATAAAAAAATTTAAGTGACTAGCGTAGTTATTGTCTCTACTTAATTACGGTGATCAACACAAGCTTACAAACTTGTCAAAATTGGAAACTTAGCGCATGCACTGTGTATTGAAAAATGCGCTGGCACATACCCAAAACGAAAAGATCGAGCCACAAGTGAGGAGCATGATAATAAAAGTCAAGGTAAAAAATCGAGCCAGGTTTAAATCAAAGTCGTCATACAGAAAGACGTATGACCGTCAAAATTTTAAAAAATCAAAGGATCCTCCATGAATTTCAAAAATGTCCATATTCTTCATTTTTAGTATCCACATTAAATGTTGACTTTATTTTTATGAGCCTCGAAGTCTCCTTTTAAAAGAGTTATTTCTAATGCCTCTTTAAAAGGGTTATTTCAATATTTTAGATTGTTTTTAAAAGTTATTTTAACACCTTGTCTAGAAATGGACCTTTTAAAGTTGTAAAGGGAGATTTAAAAAGAAAAGGTTTTTGAGTGAAAGGAAAAAAAAGTTTTAATTTTTTTTAAAGTTAAAAAAGAAAAGAAAAAATCAGCTTATTCTATTGAGAAAGGAGGTCGTGTTTGAGATTTTAAAAAGTCTACATATTTGCATTTCAAAAAATGGTTTATTCCAACTCTTTTCCATAGACCTTGGTTGTATTTGCTAAAAAAATTTAGTTTTGGCCTTTAATAATGAAGACATTTTTGCAAGCCATGGATTGTTGGGATACCTTGCAGAATGGTTATGTAGAGTTGAGCCAAGAAGAATTAACAACCATGAACAATAATCAGAGTAATGTTGCAACATAACTCAGAAAGAAAAAGCATAGAGCCAAATGTTGGATACAAAACTCAGTCTATGACTCTATCTTTGATAAGATAATCATCGCATGAAAAAAATAAATCCTAGGATATTTTGAAAGTTGTGTATCAAGGTAATGATATGGTAATGATTGTTAAATTGCAAACATTAAGAGCTTAGTTCAAAATGTTGAAGATGGCTAACACAGAGAATGTGAACTAGTTCATGACTAGAGTCATGGAAATAGTCAATCAGATCACACTCATTGGTGAAACCATTGCATATTAGAATATTGTTGAAAAATTCCTTCGCATCGTGCCTAAGAAAAATTACATGATTGTAACAACCATTCTCGAATCCAAATATTTTAAAACTTTCTTAGTAGAATAGTTGACTAGATCACTTTTGGCATACGAAACAAGACTTGACCTGGCAGAAGATTCCATGGAACAAACTTTCAAAGAAATCTATCTATTGGTAAATGCAGAAGCATAAGATATAGAGGTGGAAACAAGCGAGGCATAGGATGAGATTGAGGCAGATAAAAACATTAGCAAGCAACAAAGAAGTGGAGACCTTCACAAAACCAAACACAAAAACCTAGAACATGGAGAAAATATAATGTTCATTGCTATTACCCAAGAGATTAGGGTATTATGAACACGAATGTAGAAATAAATAGTCAGATAAGAAAAGAGGCAATGCCCATCTCTCCAACAATGAAGGAGAATCCTTTGAAACAATGTTTCATTCCTAACATCTTTCTGAAGACAAACACAACAAGGACCTTTAGTTGTTGGAAAATGGCTACAATAATCATATGACAGGTAACAAAAATCTACTTTCTTATCTTAATGGTTCCATAAAATCATAAACTACTCTTGGAGATCATTCTCGTACTAAAGTTGAAGGGAAAGGTGTTGTCTATGTTCTTACTAAATAAAATCAACAAAAATACATACCTGATGTTTATTATGTTCCACATATGAAGCATAACCTCATTAGTTTAGGTCAATTGATGGAACATGGTTATGATGTAATATTCCAAGGGAGCACATGTTTTATCTTGATAAACCTCCCAATAGAAGACTCATAGAAAAGGTTGAAAAAACCAAGAATAGGATGTTTCCATAGGCTCTTAGAAGTCAAAACTTTTGACAATATTTTTTTCCACGATGTGTCAAGAATAGATGAGTCTTAGCAATGGAATTCTATATATGGGAATATTCCATTCAAGAGTCTAAGTCTTCTTCAAAAAGATCTAATGTTCATTGGTCTCGCTTTTGTAAATGAAAAAGTTGGTAACTATGAAATCTGTATTCTAGAAAAGCACAAAATAAATAGCTTGCTGACATCTTCCACTAGAGCAAACGAGCCTTTAGAGCTAGTCCATAAAGATATATGCGACCCAATGCAAATAGAGTATATTTGTGGCATTGTTTATTTTTTGAAATCCATTCATGATTATAGTAGGAAGATATGGGTTTATTTTCTAAAATATAAATATGATACTTTCTCAAGATTCGAAGAGTTCAAAGCAAAAGAAAAAAAGCAGAGTGGAAAGCTTTTAAAAGTCCTTAGGTCAAATAGTGGATGAGAATGTAGTTTCAATGAATTCAAATCTTTTTGTAAAAAACAAGGAATGATCATGCAGAACACAACACGACATACTCCATAGTAGAATGGAGAAGAAAAAAGGGAAAATCAATCACTCATGAACATGTCCAGTTATATGCTTCATGAGAAGTTGTGAAATAACTATTGGGTTGAATCATATTCATCTGCAATCTATGTTCTCCATAGATATCCAACAATCAGTGTCCAAGATATAGTACCTCAAGAAGCATGGGATTGTAAAAAGGTAAATGTATCTCACTTTAAAATGTTTAGATTAGTATAAATTGTGTATGTTCCTGAGTAGCTAAGAAAGAAGCTTGATGATATGAGTGAAATATGTACTTTCATAGGCTACAATGATCAGTATAAGGCCTATAGGATTTACAATCGAGATACTAAGAAGTTTGTTTTAAGCAGAGATGTTAATTTTTTTCAAAATAAACATTGATCTAATCATATTGATGAAACTTTAAATTAACTTATTTATCCACCATAGCTACCAATATTGCAAGTTCAAGAAGAGCCATACCAATTTGAAAATGGTACATCTTCCTAAAATGAATCCATCATTGATTTAGCATCTTTAGAAGACAATTAGAAAACAAGAAGCATCAAAGAAATATATAAGCAAGAACACGAGTTTGATCAATAGGATATGCTTTCCTTTATTTTATCTCAACGAACCCATTTTGAAGAAGAAATTAATGAAAAACATTCAGTTGATACAATGAATCAAGAAATTATTTCCATAGAGAAGAACCAGACTTGGGAACTAGTTGATATCCCAAGAGACAAAACAAAAATTGATGTAAAATGAGTATATAAGACCAAGATGAATGAGCAAGGAGGAATTGAGATACATAAGGTAAGGTTGGCTTCCAAAGGATTCTCACAATAATCTGGTGTCAACTATGGTGAAACCTTAGCTACAGTATCAAGGTTAGACACTATCTTATCTATTTTATGCACAACAACTCAACACAAATGGAAATTCTATCAACTTGATGTAAAATATTCTTTCTTAAATGGTATATTGCAAGAAGACGTTTATGTCAAGCAAGCTTCTAGTTTCAAAAGTCCACGAGAAGAATTTGATCATTCTAGATCCAACAATTAATAGGATAACATTTGGGGAAACATAAGCCTCACCTTCATTTAAACAACCTCCACCTCCATGAGCTAAGTCAATTTTTTGGTCTAAGCATTTCTAAATATGTCCCACAAGAACAACACAATCAATGTACCATGATAGAGGTAGAAGTTGAAGCACCCAACTTGTTACCTATAGAAGGAGAAAGAGTAGGGATCGAAATCATAGATAAATATGTTCCTCTCCATGAAGAACAACAACAAAAAAAAATTGATCAACTAATAACTTCTACATCAACATCAATACCAATTGACGAGGCACTGGAATTTCCAATAACAACACTTCCATGAAACATCAACCATGAAAATAACCTTATTCTTGTAATTTTATTCAAAATTTTGTATATAAAGTTATAAATCTACCCTTCTTCAAGAGGGAGACAAAATTCAGTGTAACAAAGATTCAGAGGAGCAAGTCAACTTTGTCAACTAGACCCAACAAATCGAGATAGCTTACTAGACTCTATAGTGGATATGTAAGTTGGGTTCATCTTCTAGTCAAGTTGATCTCCTTATTGAATCAACCAACTAATTTAGTTAGATTGTTAATCTAGTGTAACTGTAAAATCCAATATAAATATGCACATATGAAATGTAGAATGCAATGACTATTGTGGATTAATATAAAGGAACGTTTTCTTATCTATCATTACTTCTTGTTCTCTTCCCTTCTCTTTTCAAAATGTGTTGGATGTACATGTTTATATAGTATCTTTTTGGTGTATGAGTCTCCTACTAACCTATGGATATAATTCATTGGATCACAACAATCCATATCTTAGCTTATTTTCTTTACCAAGTGTTTTAATTTTTGGGTTGCTTAATTCTTGTTAAAATTTATTCCAGGTGGTGTCCTCTGGAATTTCTTTGGTCTACCATGGTTGTCACTTTGAATGTTCTAAGTACTCATTCGACGGAGAACAAGGTACTACATTTGAGAATGTTTGATTCTTTAAGGGGTGTGTGTGTGTCAAAATAATGATGCATTATTAGAATTGAATTGGAATTCGTCTTCTAGTTTCACCACATTGAGATTATTTTTTATGATGTTTTGAACCATCCATTGTGGTTTATCATTAAGATATAATTATGAAAAAAATATGATAAATATTGAGGGATAAATTTTGTGTGGCCTAAGCAACTAACAAATTTCAATCAACCTTTCCAGATAAATGATTTAACAGTACAATCATTCACGGTCAATTCAATATCCATGTGTCCAAATTATTATTTAATATTAAAAATTATTTTATTTAATATATTTTAATAGCATTATTAAATGATTCATATTATTTAAAGTACAAATATTCTATAATTTTTCTATAAAATTAAACTAAACCAATAAATAAATATATATATATATATATATATATAATTTAAAAAATATTTCAAACCTTTTTTTTTAAATAAACACCCAAAACATATTCAAATCCGGTTGCGTATGAATTGCACTTATTTCTCTTTAAGTGCAGTTTCTCCAAAGAGTTTTAAATTCAACGGTGTTCAACGCTATTCAACGGTTTGTGATGGTATTAACAAAATTTTGAAAGATACAATTACAAGCTTTGTATGTAAGGAATGTTTATGGTTAGAGAGGAGAAACTAAATTTGCGAAGAGAAATGTTTCCAATTTACAACTTATCAATCTGTGTCAACTCCAGAAGCAACCTTCAACTATGTCTTATCGAAACTATAGTCGGGCAAGAAACCACGTATGATTATCAATTTAGATACGAAGTGTGGTTACGAAGGCGCTAGCTTGAGGACAGTTCTCATGACCAAATTCTTCATTTCATTGCTAGCGACAGTCGTACCCATCTCGATATTTGTTTTCACGATAGATAGCTCTCGTGATGTCAAAAGCATGTTTCTTCGAAGAGAGAGGAGCATTGTTGTCTGGTTTGAGAAAATCCCAATTTAATTCTTGAATTAATTCATTGACCACGCCATGGATAGATTGACGACATCTTCCTTTGTTAATCCAGGATTCGCTTTCATATAAATGATATACACGATGTTGCTTCTCCACTGGTTTTTTTGCCTACATTTTCCATGCCAATTTCATTATCAAGGAATTTAGACTTCTGTGATCCATAACATTGTCTAGATAATCTTCGGCAAAATCACATAATCAATCTTTTGTCGACGCGTTTCAAACCAACCAGTGTGGTTCATCGTCAGGACAAGTTGAAGAACTGATCTGGTTTAGCTTGATTAAATAGAGTGTGCAGAGACTCCAACGGCTATATTGCAACAGCTAATTTTGACCTGAGGATCAAAGTCAAACCCCAGATTTTACTAATAATAGAAGCATATAATTTATTATTATTAGTTAATTGAATAATAAATATTTTTATTGTTTAAATATAATGGTCATTATATCTTCATATTAATTGAATAACCTATATTTATTATCCCTAAATTATTTAAGTACAAATAAATAGTGTTAAATTATTATTATTCTTAGATTTTAGTTACAATAGGTAACTGTGTATTTATTTAATAATAATTGTTTAAATCAAAAGGTCCAATGGTAAATTAGATATAATGGTCATTAATAAATTATGGTAAACTGAATAATGGTAATCTATAATTATTATTATTCCCAAAATTATTTAAATAATATAGTTACAATAGGTCACTGTGAATTTATTTAATAATAATTATTAAAATTAAGGGTCCAATGGTGAACTAGATCTTCTCCAAAATAAATCATTTTTATTAATTATTTTAATGTAATGGCCCATTCGAAATTAAAATATTATTTCATACAATAATTTATGTTTACTAAATAATCTATATTTACCTAATAATATATAATTCTGATATTAAAATCGTATTCTAGTTAAATCATTATTATGTAAATACCATAATCAAAGTACATGTTTATCTAATTTAGTAATTTATATCTATATGTATTACTAAATTTTTTTATTAAAATTAACTATGTTATTACTTATCAATATATAGGAAAACAGTTAAAGGAAATAACTAGGTTAAAAATCCAAGTAAAGAATCTAATCCAATTTTAAAATTACCCCCTGGGATAAGGTTAATACCATAATTAGCTCGAAAAAACTTAATAACCTATTACTAACTCCTGTACTCCATGACAAACCCACCAAAAACAGAACTGGAGGAGGGGGAAGACAGAAACCCTAAGACCTAACAAAAGGGGAAAGAGGAGGCTAGGAAGACAAGGCTGGGACCCAGCAACTGCTAATCTTCCAGCCATCATCCCTATTAAGATTGTTCGGCCTTTTCTCAATCTCCAGGGCCTCTCTAAATTTACGATGGTGAAACTGCGCAACTTTGGCAATGACTTGAGCATCTTCTATACAGACATGATGCATAGTCTTCCCCGCATGTTCAGCCAGGGCTGAGGACTTAGTCCTACCATGTCTTAAGTCAGCCGAATGCTCGCTAATCCGTTGATTGATAGAGCGACCAGTCTCACCAATATAAGGGGTCCCACAGGAACAGGGAATGACATAGACGCCCTTCATGTCCTTAGGGTCAATAGGGTCTTTCACAGACCTGAGGGAGCTACGGATCGTGCGGAGAGGTCTAAAAGTCGCGGGCACATCGTACTTCCTCAGAACCCTCGCAATCCTATTTGATTGATTATGTGATTTTGCCGAAGATTATCTAGACAATTTCATTATCATCAACTATATTCTAATCAAAACTACTTAAAATAATTCACGTAATTCTAGGTAAAACTTAATTCATGAGCGATCAGCTGAGTGAAAATTTGTCGAAGAAAAATACTTGTTTCAACAAATATGCGTATGAATTCTTATTGTCCATACAACCTGTCAAGCATAACTGATCGTGTCTCGGCCTTGAGACTTCTCTACCTCTCATGCCATTTCATTTACGTTTTCGTAAAGCACCATATACACTCCTTTCATGATCCCATCTATCACATACAATTATAACCACAAATTTTGATTAAATCAGTTTGTTATTGCTATGCTAATAATGACCAAGTCTAGCCTAAGGATTTAACATAATAGGTGATTACACTCAATATTTGATAAAACTAGTAAATATGATAACACCTTTTCCTAAAGTGGACTTACAGCCCAACAAAGAATTTACATTACACTACCTCTGATGGATAGTCAAATGTAGGATGAATGGAAGGATAAAATGTACAATCAACCATTTAGGGACGATTTAACTTCCTTAACATCATCAACATCAAAGAAGACAACTCAAAATTAGGTAGTAGAGAAGGCCCCAACATAGATCTTAAGAGCATCAATTAGTAAGAGGTACTATAGGACATATCTATGAATGACCCAAGGCAAAAGAAGTTGGATAAAGTAGCACCACATGCGCTAGAGGAAATAGTAAGCAAGGGGAAGTTAACTAGGTGACAAACCCAAACAAAAGAGATGATGATGAGATCATTATTTGGGCCCCAAATGTTAGAGGAATTAGGGCATGTGGAGAGCATATTCATTCATACTATAAAACAAAATTTGATGGAAGAATAGTAGAAGAAGGATTAGTAGGCCCAAAAGGAGAAAAATATAGGAAGGGCTCAAATACGACTAACAAGTACTCTAGAGGTCAACACAAACAAGCCTAACATAACCCCATGTAAGGAGCATCTAATGAAGCAAGAAAACCACATACAAATTGAATTGAATGAATACTTGACTCTCCAAGAGGAAACATAAATTGTTGAAGAAGAATATGAGGATATAGAACAAAAAATCAAAGAACAAGTCTTGTCAAAGCATTTTTAATGGGATACCCTAGCTGATACCGAACAACACAAAAGTGATGACATAGGAGTATAGAAACAACAAGAGAAATCAATATAATAACAATAGAATATTCAAGAATCAATAACATAGCTACAATTGACTATGCCATGGTATCAATTAGCACAACCCCAACAGTCTACCGAATAGCAAAAAAGTGATGACGTAGGAGTATAGAAACAACAAGAGAAATCAATATAATATAATAATAGTAGAATATTCAAGAATCAATAACATAGCTACACTTGACTATGCCATGGTAACAATTAGCACAACCCCAACAGTCTACCTAAGAGCAACTGACTATGCCGCAACAATCACATACTATTACTCAACGCATATAAGAAAAATTATCGTAGAAGGAAAAATAGTTGTGGGGATGATTAAAGAGAAAAGATAAAAGTAAGTTGTGAAGTGGGAAATTTATGAAGTTGCAAACTCTCATTACCTCCACTCAGATAGAGTCAAATTCAGTTCTTATCATACAAATTGACCCAATATATGTATGTAATAGCTAAGCAATTTAAAATTAATTTCTGGCATTTCCTAAGAAGCATAATTCAGATCAAATTAATCAATGAAAGTAGTCAATCGATACTAAAGTAGGAAAGATAAAGAAGTAGAAGTATGGATGAATTACACAAATCTTATTCAAGAAAAGTTATAAATTCAAGTTCCAAAAGCTAAGGGGACTGATTAGAAGTAATGAAATGCTCAACTTGTTCATCAAGTAGTCAAATCTCAACGTAAATATTAAGGAATAGGTGTAATAGATACATCAACAAATTAAAAATAATAAAATTGATGAAGTTTCATCTACTCTGCAACAAGAATTCAATATATTTGACAAGGTGAAGCAGCAATTGAAAGAAATAATAGATCATGAAGCTACTACAACATCATTTCTCAATAACTAGCCAACTTAATTGTTGACTACATGAAACGAACTCAGGATAAAATGTATATTGGCCAAATAGTTGATTGCTAAAATGCGTTCAACTCCCAAATGTAGAGTAGCAACAACACTTGACATTTAAACTAAACAAGAAAATTAAACTTGAAATAATGCTAATACATGAGGAAATGAAATGGTTGACGAAAGGCAAAAAAAAGCTCATTCATAGGCCAACAATACTTCAGAGCATCTATAGACAATTCGATAGCAACTCCAAGAAATAAAGTAGAAATTTAATCCTCAACTTCTTAAGTTTTAGATAAGTTCACTGTCAAATTAGCTCAAATACCTGACATAGATGAAGTCATTGGAGGCACTTGATTCAAATTGTATTCAAATAGAGGAGCACTTTCAAGCAATGTTTGCCAATTCTAGCTCCAAGAATTCATAGGATAACATTTGGGGAAACACAAGCCTCGCCTTCATTGAAACGAACTTCACCTCCTCAACCTAAGTATCATATTTTGTTATGAGAATTTCTAGATATGTCCGACGAGATAAACACAATGAGTGGGTCACAATAGAGGTAGATGACAAAAGGTCTGACATTACTTGTAGAACAAGAAAAGGAGGGATCAAAATTGTAGATAAATGTGTTCCTCTACATAAATAACAACAAGCACAAACATTTGATAAACTAATTGCTTCTACATTAGCATCAGTACCAATTGATAAGCTATTGTATTCGCTACGATAAGTTGAAGAGGGATTAAGCAAAGTGTAAGAAATTTAACACGTTTAATAATTGTGGGTACGGTTTTTATTGCGTGGCTTGTGGGATTCATCAAGAAAGAAGAAGTTTCCTCATCAAATTGTAAGTAGTATAGTGTGACAACTAGAAATTTTACTACTCGATGTACAATGAATCCAATAACAACACTTCCATGAAATGTAAAGCATGGGAAGCACCTTATTCTTGTAATGTTACTCATTTTATTTGGTAAAGTTTTAAATCAATCATTCTCCAAGAGGAAGTGATACATCTACTACTACGAGAACCATAGAAATAAAAAATCATACAACAAAGTTACCACTCTTACAATGGATATACCAATGTTGAAACATTGTGTTTACGTAATTGTATCATACTATACCAAGGTTATAATGTCCATTTTAGCAATAGGCAGAAGGTAGCAATTTTCATGATGTGTTAATTCCTTTATTAGACATGTGGTGGGGTTTCTCAATGGGTCACACATCCTCTACATACCATAGTTAAGTTTCACTAATTTATGAATGATTACCCAACTGTCCATTTATTTATATAATATATGAGAAATATTTTTTCCTTGGTTCACAGAAGTATATCAAATTAATGTGTCATCAGTCCAAGGGACACCTGGTTCCATATCCATCGTCCATCCTTGCACCACTTGATCAAATGAGTGATATTGTGAGAGTTCATTTGGGTTAACCAACTCACTTCCATCTTGGAGGGTCAGTCAGTCATTTTTTCGTTTCCATTAGGGTTTCTAGTTCTACAACCTACCCCAATGCTGCTAAGTATTTCACCCATATCTATTGTTTTGCGTTAGAAAGTAATCCTCCACATCATACTGACTAACAATTGTGATATTTTTCTTTCTTTTTAGGCTTATTTTTCTTCCTACATTGGTTTTTTTCATGTCATCGTCACAAATTTCATGGATATCTTCATAATTTCCAACATCTCTTTGCTAGAAAGGAGAGGAAGGAATTCGAGGGTGCTTGTATAGGTATTCAAGTTTAAGTGATGTTTCATTCAGATTTATTCATATGTTCAACATTTTTCGGGCTCTGACAGTTTATCCTCCATCCACATTGGTTCAGAAAGTATGCACCGAGCTTAGGTTCTACACAGGTATCAATGCTAAGCTGTTCATTTTCCTTTATTAATTTTTCTTTTGTGTCCATGTTCAAAGCTTAGTCTTCAGCTACTTTGTTCTCTTTTGGTTGTAGGTTGGATTCTCTACCCTACCTCTTTCCAAATTTATCTAACTAGAAGTTCACCGCTAGGGACCCAGATGGGTTCTCACCTTCTCCCTTTGTTTGCACGTCTACTCTTCTTCCAAAATTATACAAGGTTTCCCAGAAACTCTTATCCCTAATCCTGGGGTTCTTTGCCTAGGTTCTTCTTTAAATGTTGAACATGGGTTATCTTATTGTTTTGAGGAAACCCTAACTGTATTGTAAATTTTCATTGAAATGTGATACAACTACAACATTATTTTATTTTTGTTTCCTGTCGTCTTCCAGCATAGCTAAGGGACACTTTTTTCAATACTTTGTTTTAGGTAATCGCCATAATTTCCTATTATAACTTAATATTCTGAGCTAGTTGTACTTTTAAATATTAACAGATTGGTGATAAGACACACCCATTTTTTGTCGTATTTTTGGATTTTTTTGGCTTCAACTATTCCTCTAATGAATTCAAAGATATATAAACTATTGACAATGAATCTATTTCTACCCTTGCTTGAAGAGACTTAGAATTTGGAACAATACAATACAAAAGGAAGAAAAACTAGATTACCTTGTTTCTTAGATTGCAGTAATGGTTATTGTAATGAGACATTTCCTCCTTCCCAGAATTTATTTAATATATTAAATTTATATGTTAGTCTTGGCACTAGAGTTCTTTATTATTATTTAAGATAACTCATTTATTTTATAATTTTTGTAAGGTGAACCTAGATTTTCTTTGGCTATATATATGATTGTGTCAAAAAAATTATGTTCATTTTGACAGTGTCAATTATGGTTATTCTTATATTTTCTTTTCCTTTGTCAACACCTAGTAGCCAGCAAGACATGAGTTATTTGGGACTTGCCCACCACGCTTAGGGTGTTTGTTTAGGGGTTTTCTTTCTGGGTTCTAGACTGCTTTTGACAAGCCTCGGTTTTTTGTCGTGAAACTAAACTGGAACCCACAAAAACAATCCTCTTACTTTGTTTTCCTATTAATTTTTAGGGAGTTTTTTTTTTCTTTTTCCGGGAATATCTACTTACGTTTTCCTCCAAGGGATTATGGGTTATGATTTGTTTAGGTTAAAATATATATATAGCCTGTATTCTTTATTATTACCATACCCTTCAACATTTTCATATATTCTTTCATACCTATCAAACATTAAATCCTGGATTATCTCTCTCTAGGATTACTAGTCTTTGCTCACGCACCCATAATAGGAAAATTAATTAATTTAGATTCACAGAAGGTTTTCTACAAAAATTTTAGAATATTTCCATACTAAAATTAGGAAGAATCTTTATTTTGTGTAATAGTACTAACTTCCATAAGACAATTCAGTTTCCCATTAAAACATAAAGTTTTCTATAAAAGAAACAAATAAAATTAAATATTACAAATGAACTTATTTGTCCTCATCTAGTCATCAGGAAAGTCAATCAAGAAAGGTCGCACCACCCAACCATGAAACTAGAAATGATGTCTAGTTTCCCTTCATGCTTTCTCCCTTCTAGATAGTTTAGAAGCCAAATATTTTAGATAGGTTATTCCTGAACGTCAGGACCACACCAGTCTAGTCCAAAACTCTATATTCAACGATATTTGCTAAGGGTTTCACTGGCTCTATGTCGAACTCAAGAACACCTTAGCCTCGCAGCATCCTGCCAACTTTCACAACCTCCCGTGTAAGGTACCTAATTTCTTGTCTTCTTCTCTCTTCATCCTCCAACCTACATTTTCCATCCTTGGATCTTTTTCCCACTGAGATGGAGTTTTTCCATTCGCAGGGAGAGAGATAAAAGATATTTGTCTCCAACTTTCTGGAGGTCTGAAAATTCATTTTCTTTTCTTTTGGTCCTTTTCCACTACTTCCAGAACATATCAAAATTTATTTCCAAATTAAAATTTTATTTTAACATAAGGTTTCGCTATGCCTCTTTCCCTAAGCCATGAGTAATTAAGTATTGTAAAATACAAGTAAACAATAGTAAATATTCTTATCAACTGGAGTATTACATTCACCTCCTTGTGTGAAACACCACCCTCGATGTTTGGGTCATCCCTTTGGAACAGGTCAGGATATTCCTTCCACATGACGTCTTAATTTTTCCAGGTGGCCTCTTCTGAGCTAAACTACTTCCATTTCAATTTAACTTGGGTTATATCTCACCTCCATATCATTGTTTCTCTCTGCTTGAGAATATGTAGCGGCTCTACGAGGAACTCTCCATCTGGTGTGACTTGTGTCATAATCATAACTTGTCGTTAGTTCATACTAATTATAATTTACATTCATGCATTTGAAATTATGAAATTAAATACTTACCTATACGTCTTTCCAGTTAATGACATGCCTAAGATCATACACATATTTCTTTAATAATGAAACATGAAACATATTGTGGACCCAGATATGACTATGTAGTGTGAGTTGATATGCTACAGGCCCAATTCTTTACAAAATCTACAAACATCCACGATATCGGGGTGCTAATTTTGCATAACCTCCACACCGCAAGACACTTATTTTAGGCTTAACTCTTACATAAACATTATCTCCTACATGGAACTCCCTATAGGTCCTCTTTTTGTCCACATAAGCCTTTTACCTATCTTGGGAAACTTTTAAATTTTGTCAAACTTTCTTTATTTCATGTTCCATTTCGACTAACATATCAGGTCCTAGTACTAATTTATGTTCAGGGTTGTCCCAATTGATGGGTATTCTGCATATTTTCCCATACATCACTTCAAAATGACTCATTCCCAATGATTCATGGTAGCTATTATTATATGAAAATTCAACTAAATTGAGGTATTCCTCCCACTTTATTGGTTGTTTCATTACCTACATTCTTAGCATATCCTCCAGCACCTAATTAACTCACTTAGTTTGTCCATTGTCTAAGGGTGGTACATGGTGCTGGCATGATTCTGTGTACCCAAACCTACAAAAATGGCTTTCCAAAATTCAGAGGTAAATTTTACATCCCTATCCGAAACCACCACTTTTTGTATACCATGTAACTAGAATATTTCCTTCATAAATATATTGGCAATTTTAATAGTCTTATATGTAGATTTGACTAGTATAAAGTGAGCTATTTTGCTCAATTTATCCACCACTACCATGATGGAATCATTCTTCTTTTTATAGCTGGGAAGACTTGTAATAAAATATAAAGTAATTGTATCCCATTTCCATTCAAGAATAGGTAGTGGATGGAGTAAACTAGCAGGGTGTTGGTGTTATGCCTTAACTTGTTGGCACTTGAGAAATTTAGCTAACTACTCAATGATGTCCTTTCTCATACATGGCCAGAAGTAATCTTTTTTTTATTGCAAAAAATATCTTTTGATATCCAGGGTGAGCAACATACATGATTTTATGTAATTACTCCAACATAAGTTTCTTAATAGAGCTTTGGTCATGCACATATATCCTACCTCTAAAGGTCAACAATTTATCATTATTTATGCCATAATTAAGGCAGAGCATCAACACCCAGCGGGGCTATTGCAGCCATTACCCATTCCGGAATGGAAGTGCAAAACCATTTCTATGGATTTTATAATGGGGCTGCCTAAGGCAAAGAAGAATAATGACTCTATTATGGTGGTGGTGGACAAATTGAGCAAAGCAGCACATTTTATACTCGTGAAATCCACCTACAGAGCTGTACAGATTGCCCATATCTTCATGCAAAATGTGTTCAAATTGCATGGAATCCTGAAGACAATAATTTCAGATCATGACGTGAAATTCACGTCAGTCTTTTGAAAGACATTATTTGCAGAATTAGGGACACAACTGAACTTCAGTACAACGTATCACCCCCAGACTGACAGACAAACAGAGCGGGTGAACCAGGTGGTAGAAGACATGTTAAGGGCATATGTGATGTAGCAACCAACTCACTGGGAGGAGTATTTGCACTTGGTTGAGTTTGCATACAATAACGGCTATCATACTTCATTACAAATGAGCCCATTTGAGGTTTTGTATGGGCGGAAGTGCCGCCCACCCTCAAGCTGGGGTGGACCTGAAGACAAATTAAGGTTAGCGCCAGAAATTCTTAAGGAAATGGTCAAAAGGGTACACTTAATCTAAAATCTGCTTAGGATAGGTAAAAGAACTTTGCTGACTGGAAGAGGAGGTTTAAAGAATACCATGTCGGTGACCATGTTTATGTGAGAATTCAAGCAAGGAGGAGTACACTGCAATGGAGTGGGTGTTCCAAGTTGGCACCATGATATTGTGGACCTTTCCAAGTCTTGGCAAGAATTTGGTTGGTGGCTTACTAGCTTGCCTTACCAAGTCACATTTGGTTCCACAATGTCTTCCATGTCTCTATGTTAAAAAAATATGTTTATGATCCTAAACATGTGATCAGATGGCAGGATATATAGGTCAGGATTACTTTCAGTAGACCAGTCTAAAAGTTTTTCTTTTTAAGAAACTGATTTAGAATATTGCATGTTGCAAGTCGAACTAGAAGGAGAAGTCTTGGTTGAGCCGCTGAGCATTATCGACTTGAGAGAAGTACAACTGTGGAAGTGAGCTATTACCCAAGTTAAAATGCAATGGTAGCACTTTGCGCCTGATGAGGCCACTTGGGAAGATGAAGATTTCATGAGAAAAGCTTACCCGAAGTTGTTCTTGGTCAACGGACATCGGGATGATGTCCAATTTCAAGAGGGGGAGATGTAATGCCCCAGGAAATGTAAATATTTGAATTTATTGTGGTCAAAAACTAAATATGACATTATTAACTGTTTTGGAATCTAATAATATTTTTATTATTTCTTTAATAAGATAAGAAATGTTTTTGGAAAATGTTGGCAACTTCTGAAGGGGGAAGTTGGGAAACAGTTGCAGTGTTGAAACCCTAACGATCTCTCCTAACTGGAAAGGTTTCCAGAGGAAAAAGGAGGAGGAGGAGTTAGTCTATGCTGTAGAGGATAGGTAGAGAAAAAGAAAAAGACAAGAAGACGGATGGCTAAGTCTGGTGATGACCAGATAGCCAAGCACTAGGTGCGGAATTTCTTGCCGAGGATAGTGGTCCTGCAAGAGAGCACAGGGGAGAGATTCTGGTCCCGAAAGATGAATCTCGAGGTTGGGTGGCAAATTAGAAGTGGAAGACAAGTGAAAGTTCTACTTCCGTAGGAGTATGAGGATCACCACAATATAGGGAGCAGAGCTGAGCAGCGCTATTGCAGTATTATTGGCATATCAAATAGACAGGTATGGAAAATTCTAACTGTTGAGATTAAATAAGTCTGTGTCATTTAGAAAACTTAAGAATTGAAAACAGAAACTTCTGTGTAGCTATGACTCACAAAAAAAGAGGCAGTACTATAATAATAACATTTACAAATTAAAAATGTTGTCTGCGTGTCAAAGAAAATGAGAAGGTGATGTACACTTAGGACCCTCGTAGGTTGAGGTAGCTGTTAGCAGGGGGTCACTGTAGGAAAACCATGGGAATTGTAAGGAAAATTGACCCATGCGAAACCCCTGTTGAGGACTGAGGAATTCCTGAGGAAAGGGAAAATGAAATTCTTGGGCAAGCAATGTTTCCCCATTGCTAAACTCTGGCGTGTAGGGAATTGAAAACTGGAAGCAACTGTAAAGCCTAATGCTCGGAAAGAATGTTTAAGGGCGTATATGCATTTCATGGAAATTTACACAGGGTCAATGGTGCATGAAAACCCTAGGAACATCTTTTCCTTAAGGTACCGACAGAGGAGGGCTCTAGCATGCCGAATTGGTAACCCCCTGAGTCATGCGAATAAGCATGGTGGGTAATTTCTGTAGTTTTGACTACATAATGAGCAAGACAGAACAAACGAGGTGATGATAATTTTATTAAGTCATCTTTTTAATAAACAAGAACCAAGAGATATTCAAGTAAATAGACGAGTGTAGCTAGAGATATGCTCAGAACATTCCATAAAAATGACAACGGGAATCAAAAGAAACCGTGGTGAAACCCTTTTACAATTCTGCTAACAATATAAGACGAGAACGAATGAAACACAGTGCTGTAACATATATTTAGATCTATGACAACTGTTACAAGGAAAACATGGAAAGATAGAGTTATTATCCTTGCGCCAATCCTCTAGCATCGACCAGCTAAATAAAAAATAAAAAAATAAAGCAAACGTCAGACAGAGTGGGTTCCTTGAAAGCCCGTGACAACCCATAATGACAGTAAGACGAGGAACCTTGACCGAGGCTGTTACCGCCGCGCACCTTCCATTCAATTAGGAACCATAATTCTAAGGATAATTACATGTTAACATGCAACAGATGTAGCTGAGCAAAAGCCAGTTTATATCCAAACCCCTGATAACATATACATAGACATTCAGGAATTAATTCAAGAAAAAGTAGTAAATTTCCAATAGATTGACATCTCTCAGATTAACCCTGGAGGATTAAAACTGAACCACTGTTGTACATTACGAAAATAGAAGTTTCGAGACAAAAACCTGGCAAGGGGGTAGTTCAAAATTACATTAAATAACCACTGTTCGAACTTCACACTAGAGTCAAACCCTCTACACGAATGGTCGTATAGGGTTTCAACACTCCTACAACATACAACCTATCAAATACATAAAAATTCTAAATACTGTGGGACTGCAAGCTAACTGGAAAACCATTTCAGTTAACAGTAAAAACCAAAACTCTGTCCAATTTGCAACAAGGCAAGCTTCGCTGGAACCTTCAATTTGGAGATGAACTCCCTTAACCGGGATTTCGGTGGCGAGTCTGGTGAAACTCTCCCACACATCGACATTGCATAGCTCTGGAGTCCTGGTGAAGAGTCCCTACCAATAGAACCCGAGCAGCCATTAGTTGATGGTGTTAGAAAAAAAATGCTTGACCAGAAGAACATTATGACAGGAAATTCTAATAATTGAGAAACAAAATTACCCGAGCTTGCCAAATAGCACTGACGCCATAACTTGGTTCTAAGAGCGCTAACGCATGCAAGGCCCTAGAGCCATAGCAGAGCGGGTTGTAGAGAGAAAACAATAGAAAAAAATGGAGCTGGTGCCAAAGTGTGGAACAACATAATCAAATGAGTTATAGTCGAGTCAACCCAGAAAGGAACCTGAGCCGCAGATCTCCAAAACTCAATGACCATCGTCGATGGGGTAGCAAGCCTGAGTATAGAAGCTGCGAGAATGAGCCTGCTTGTGCCACGCACAGAGCAGAGCCATAAGAAACCATGCAGAATCCAAAGCACAGATCAAGCATACAGATAATCAAATGTGCAATTAATAGAAATTGCCAAATGTCCCTCTGTATTATCCCTTTGCAGATCACGAGGAGTTGGGAGCTTTCCCAAGGTAACAAGCAGTTAATGAAACCTAAGTGAATAGGACCAAACCTTTTTACTGTCATCGGAAATAACGAGATGATTGATGGATAAAATCTATGGAAGGTCGGAACAGTAAAGTGCCGAGATATGTCACAGGGTTACATGTCATAAGAACCAGTTCATACGTTGGTAACACCATGTAAATAATTTTATTTTATTTTATTTTATTTATTTATTTATTTTTATTTATTTTATTTTATTTTATGCTGGAGACATTACACTCGAGGGGCGCTGATCTAAACACATGGTTTGAGACTGAAGTTATATATGCTATTATTTGACGCTTTTAGGAAACTCCTTTACGAAAAAAAACTCCCTAATGGTCTTCCCAATTTCAAATTTGAATCAACCAGAACTTTGCTACCAGTTCTATTTATCTGTTTTGAAGTGCTCCTTGTCAAACACAGTGCCTCACCTCTTGTGAAAGACTTGATACCAAAACCTTTTTCAGACATTCTTTTAAATATCTTCTACAGAACGATTCGACATCTTCCATAACTGTTGGGAAAGGCAATGAGCGAGGCCCAAAATAAGTCGAGAATACTTCTAATCTCTCTTTCTGTTTGAAGGGAAGAACTTGCAAATTGGCACCACTAGGCTTTGAAGTGTTCCAACACACCTTTCATCAATGCATAATGTATTATCAAACCTATCTGTGCGCCAAGATAGCAGGTGGTCGCTATCATGAAATAAGTTAATAGCAGTTGACTGCTTTAACATAAACGAGGGATTTGGTCATAAAATGTGGGGATATATGTATACCTGAAGACACGGGGTATCTATGTAGTCAAAGAATTCGAAGACCCAATGCTGCTGAGTTGAGATCACTATCAACACACCCCCTCCTACAGCCAATGCCTTTTTCACTCCAATAACTGTAGGTGAAATTAATTTTTCCGGTTAATAATACTATGTACGTGTACTCATGTAGAACATCTTGAAAAAACCCTCATCTTTTATTGATTTCAAAAGATGAATTACAATGCTAGAAAATTTAGAGAAACTTTTTTTGATTTGAAAAGATGAATTACAATGTTGGAAGATTTAGAGAAACTTCAATCAGGGATAGATTGCTCAATATTTACTGAATGCTACACCTTAAATTAAGATGCACTCCAGAGGCTACCTGGCCCTTTTCAGACTCTGTCTTTGAACTTTCTGAAACAAACACAGACTCAAACTTAATGAGTATAGCCACTTTAGGTTCTTACCAGGGTTGTTAGGTCCTTATATGCAAGCTTTTCAAACTCGACTCTAAGAGAGACTTTCTTCATGATGCAAGGAGATCGAACACAAACGTTCAAAGATGTAGAGCAGGAAGATTATCTCAGACTTCGAACAAGACTCTCACTTTCATACTCTCCAACCCCGAATGTCCCAATGAGCTTTACTTCTCCCTTTTTATAGGATGAGAAGGGGGCAAACATCACACAATCGAACTGAGATTTTAAGATATGGATCAAATCACACCAAAAGACAACCTTACTGAGATTCCGAAATGTGGATCAAATCACACCAAAAGTCAAAGAAGTGCTTCAAATCTCGAAAAATCAGAATTATCCCAAGTAGAGATTATTCCAAATTCTACGGAAAAGATATTTACATTGTGATGATTTTTGTTGAAAAATCCCATGAAAATTGATCACTATCAAAGTCAAGTGACAAGACATTATTGTACATTGTGGATGTTGTTCACGAGAATCCCACGAAACCCCTTGGGGCCTTTTAAGTTATGTTCCCAATAGATTTGTACCAAGGAATCAACTATTATTATGATGGTATGCTCCACTAGTATCCCATGCCTTTGTATAAATCCTTCGCACAATTAATGGATTGCCAAGGATAATCTGATGGTTTACTTTCGCTAAGACTAACCAATGATTATGTCCTCTCATGAAGTAGCCTAAAATGTGATCATCAGTAATAAAAAAATTAGATCTGCAATAGTCTAAACCAAGTTATCGCATTTTCAAAGGTAGTTCTTAATTAAATACCATATACCATAAATTTGTAGCATAAATCAAATTGTTTGTAATTATCTATAGAAAATAGAAATTACATAGCTTGGTATCACTAATATTGAACATTAATTTCTAATATTCTTTTTACCTTTAATCAAAATATGAATAAATGATAACAATAAATAATATCATGGCAATATCGTGCTGTATAATTTAAAAATTGAACATAAATTTCTAATATTTTTATACTTTTAATCAAAATATGAACAAATGATAACAATAAGTAATATCATGACAATATCATTGTATAATTTTAAAATAGAATATTAATTTCTGTATTCAGGCTTATGTAATCCATAATGAGTTAAGAAAAGTTTTCTGGTAGACAGATTGTTATCACTGAGGTTGTCCCTCAGGTTGTAATAAAGGGATACAGCCGAGGTAACCACAGACCAACTTTGGACTACAGGTTCTAGCCCACCTGCAATCAGAGAGGGCTCTCTCTTTATGATTTAGCTTTATTTGAAAGGATTTTAGGCTAGCTATTGAATTCGAGAGTTTTTGTTTTGATTTTGGTGGGAAGATTGATGTTTTCAGGTGAAGAGGCAGGTATAGTGTGAAAATTTCAAACCATTGGGCATGGAGTCAAAGAGTAGGACTCCTGGTGCGTTTTCTTGGTCACAAGAGAGGTATGGAGCAAGGTAACTACGCATGAAGCAATGTTTCAGGTTTAAAGGATGGAGTGAATGCTAAGTAATGAGAGGCAGTTAAGAATCTCTCAATCAGCTTAACAGAGGGAAACAACAGAGCCCTACATAGGGACAGTAAAGAATCCCTAGATAATTGGCAAACACAAGTGAATTAGGGTAAATATGAGCCAGAAGGAATTCATATTCATTACCAATTCATTCAGATGAAAACATAAAGAAACATCAGAAATTGAGCATAGAGTGTATTTAAACAAGTTCTAGGCTAATTTTTCTTTCTGCTATTTAGATAGTGGTAAACAATGAACAGAGGTAAGATGCACTTATTGTTTCATGCTGCAGCGTAGGAATTCCATCTTCCAGTCTCTAGAAATCATTAACAACACATCAGACAGTGTCTTCTCTAGGCTTTCAGCAATCTTTGATTACAGAAACAGTCTTAGGTATACAGTACGAGTCTCTAGTGAGAATTATCAATCGACCAACCCTTAAAACAGTACAGAGGGTGGTATATATAGGGAAAACTCTCCTAATTGCCTTTATTACAACCTGACCTAAACAGGTCTGAGAAATGATTACTTTTAACCTAGTCCTATCCAGAAATAAATGTAAGAAAATATCTTGAGCTACACTGAGGGCAGCCGTATCAAAACTGAGTATATGTGTTGTCCTCGGTGGCTTGGTGCAGTGTTTCTGTAATAACTATGCATGGGCTTTTGCTCCATTGTAGTTCGGTGGCTTTAAATGCTTTAACTGTGATTTGAGAGCTGGGATGGGTTTGCACAAATTGATTTGACTTTTCTGGCTACCATTCAATGTAACCTGCTTTGGGAACTGAAGGTTTCCATTAAAAAATTTAACTGGTACACTTTGATGCTCCATCTCTCCTCTGATACTCTTTGACAAATGAATTGAGTTGCGTCTCTCCTTTCGTTGTGGGTCAAATCACAAATTAAGGGCTGCTGTTCGGCCCTCTATTTCTTTTAGAACTGTCTTCTGATCCTTTCTGCATGCTTCGCAGAGAAAAATGGGTCATTCGGCACCTTTTGGGCTTGTTGGGGGCTGCGCGATGAGGGGTTTCCACTTCGGCTCATTTCCTGTAGCCATGCGCGATTAGCGCAGGCTCTAATCGCACATGAAAAACTGCCTCAGAAACTGATTCTGGGCTTCCTAAGCACGATTTTCACCTTTCGCCTCAAAAATTGATGATGAAGTTAGCATGACGTAAGCGGGCGAGACCTGGTACGGCGGATGACGTCAACATGTATGGTGGATGAAGTGGTAGGGACATGGTGGCAGTGACGTGGCAAGGGTGACTCGGCAGGAGAACGACGTGTGTAGATGATGTGGCGAGGTCCTGGCGCAGTCGTCAGGGGGGGAACAGGCGGTTTATGGTTTTTGTCAGACCGCCTTTGGTACGGGGGCGGTTTCTGTCAAAGCGGCTCCGACGCAATAGAAAGCGGACGCGCATCCTATGTACGGGGAGAAAACCACTGCAATATCGGAGGCTAACGTCCGGAAGCAGGGGGCGCTTCGAAATCGGCGAGAGCCGTCGGATGGGGAGGGGGCAGATCGGAGGGTTGTCGGGACGGTTAGATGGCGGAGGGGTAAGGGACGGGGCCTGCCCAAATATTTAATGAAAAATGCGATGCGGCGGGGGGGGGGTTTGAACTTTAGGAAAGTGGGTTTTGGGGTTTTTATATAAGGCTTGGGCGGGGTGAATGCTTTTAAATAATGTTTTAATAAAACTTTCAAACATTAATTTTTGAGAAATGATTGCGGAGGGGAAAGATATAAGGTTTTGAGGGGTAAAGGGGTAAATGAGGAAGGTTATTAGCCTAACCAAATGTTAGGCTAATCCCAGGACATGGAAGGCTAATGCTGGGTTCCGGATGAACTCAACATTTCCAAGACTTTGATAAATATGGCTATAATGCCAAGGGATGGGAATATATACATAGGGGAGTTATATAGTTCTTTTAGTAAGGGAAGGGGAAATGATGTAGGGAGTTAAATAATATAGTTAGTAATTAATATGGAGGTGACCAGAAAACGCTAAGGTAGGGGACCTTAGGCCATTTTGGGGAATAGAACTTTGTAAAAGAAAAATGAAAATACTTGAGTGAAGCAGATCTTCACCAAGGCCAATGTTATGGAACATGATGAAACTAAGAGGAATCAAGCAGATCTTGACCTCTTTAGGGGAGTTAGTAAGTGATTCGGGGAAAGGAGAAGGGGAGTTAGTAATGTCCGGCTTGAGTTCCTCCAGGTGAAAAACTGCATCATGACTGTGATCTGAAAAGGTATACCACTTTAAAACACATAATTGATCATGAATCATCATTCTGCAACCTTAAAAACTACCTACTCAGTCTACTTTTCCTAACATTTTTTCTTCTTTTTGGTTTGGGTGCACTTAGACTTGCAGACCCAGCTTTACAATTTTTTCTTTTTTCTGTTCTCCTATCTAAGTCTACACTTATTTCTGCCAAGGATCCAGATTAAGCAATTGGGCTCCTTTGATTCTCTACCTATCTACAACTCCGCCAAGATTAAACTGTTTGGACAGATATCATTCTCTATATTCTACAACAGGAAATTGAAACCTAGGGAGGCCAATATTAAACTGTTTGGCCTTCCTTTAACTGAAAGAAATCTTCAAAAATGGAACAACTCATAAAAAATGGAATACAACAGTAGCATTTGGACTAGCACATTTCATGGCATATTGTGGAAATATGGAACACTGCAACCTGCAAAGTATGACATATTTGGCATGTAAAAATGTCAATCATGGAAAATGAACACCTGTTGCAACAGGAGGCTAACACAGACCATGGCAAAGGCTTAAATAGAGAGCAATGTAGAGACCAAAATTTCAAGTAATGACTATATTTGAACAATAATATTTAAATTATGATATTAATTTATTAATATATTAAAAACAAATATTATTAATTAACGAAAATATTAAACGGTTAATTTTTGAAAAATAATATTTAAATTATTATGTTAGCTTATTAATTTATTAAAATAAATATTAATAAGTAAAGTCTATATTAAACAACTAGTTTTTGAAAAATAATATTTATATTTAATTTATTAAGGTCAAATATCATTAGAAAAAAAACTAAGAAGAATAAAAAATCAAACTCAAACTCCGAACAAGGAGGGAAGTCAAAAATTATAAAAAAGAGACAAGACCCTCATCAAGACAAGATCATTTAATAAATAAAAATAAATAATGGAAAAAGAAAAACAACAACAACAACAATATACACAAGTCAATATATATATATATATATATATATATATATATATATATATATATATATATATATATATATATATTCGAAGAAAAGAAATCAATAAATAAAATAGGGTCAACAATAAAATATGGGGCTGAGGCCCATTAAACAAATAGCAAAAATACTAAAAGGAGTTAAGAATGAATATGATGATAAAATACTTAAGAAAACACAAAGGGTCAAGAAAATAAACTCCAATGAAGAATAAATAAAAAAAAAACATTATAAAAAGGACACCAATACCTACATAGATAAACAAACAAACAAAATAAATCCCAAAAAGAAACCTAAAAAACTAGGACAACAAGACAGGGACCCAATTTCTACTAATATTCCAACCATCGTCTCTATTCAAATTATTGGTTCTTTTTTCAATTTATAGGGCTTCTCTCAATTTACGATGATAGAAATGAATAACCCTAGCAATGACTTGGGCCTCCTCAATGCAGATGTCATTCTTAGATTTATCTGCATGCTCTTCCAAAGCAGAGGAGTAGGACTTTCCATGCTTGATGTTAGTGTCATGCTCATGAATATTTTGATTAATCGAGCGACTAGACTTACCAATGTAGGGAGTCTCACAAGAGCATGGGATAATGTAAACACACTTCATATTCTTGGGGTCCACTGCGTCTTTTACAGATCTAAGGGAACTCTGGATGGTATTTAAAGGCCTAAAGGTTGAAGCCTCCTTGTGCTTCCTTAGGATCCTCACAAGCTTGTGAGTGGTCACTTTGATAAAAGGAAGATGAACACCATAAAATCAATCCTTGGTAACTTTCTTAGCACGAGGACCTTTTTCAACTATGAGGAAAGGCTTAGTACATTGGTAGCTACTATACCCATTATTAAAGAAAACACTTGGGAGATGTGCTTTCTCTTCATTGAGATTGTTGTCATCAGATTCTCTTAAAGCTCTAGTCACTAAGATGTTGAGAACACCAAGTTTTTGAGCTAGGAAATGATGACAATTAGCATGAATATATTGTTCTGTATGAGTTTTGTTACGAAATACTTGATGAAAAGAGATCCATCATCATTCCATGAGAGGAGGACGTCAAGGAAGGACAAAATACCATTACTTTCAAATTCCACGGTGAACTTTATGGAACTAGATTGATTGTTAAGATGGAGGAAAAATAGTTCCAACTTGTTGGGTTGTGTTATATTCTTTCCACGAGTAGCTCACCTAGTTAATGGGGGGGTTAAAGGCGGGGTGGAGACCCCCCTTCGTTGTGCCGATTGCATAGCGGGGGGTCACAGGGGGTTTGAGGGGAGCAGGGAGGCCCCCTCTATGGGGCTGCCCTAGGCAAAAACTTTTTGGACCTATATTAGGTTGGGTGGACCTACCTATGGTTTTGTGCATGGTTTGCGCACATGGTTTTGGACACGATGGTTTTCGGTCCGTGATATTGGATGCTTCGGCATGTATATATATGTATTGTAACATTGAAAGGAACATAATGAAAAATCAAGCTGGTAGTCCCAATTTTGGGATCCAGGGGAAAATATTTTTTTATATGTGTTTTACGTGTTATGCTTTCGCATTGTTTATTTTCTGCGTTTTAGAATTCATATGCAGGTAATTTCTGTACGAGGTTAAAACCTACATTTTGTATCAGAGTTGTTTTGGCTTCAAGGAGATGCCTTTGTCACTGAGGCATTTTTCTCAGGCCTGTGGTAGATCTTGTTCAGTGGGAGATTTGCGAGATCGATTTTGGCGGTGAAAGAAGATGGCAAGTAGTGGAAATATAGAAATCGAGAAATTTAATGGTTAGAGTTTTGAGTTATGGAAACTCAAGATGGAGGATCTATTGGTAGATAAATATCAGTGGATTGCGATAGATATGGGTACTAAACCAACGGGAGTGTCCAATGAAGAATGGAAGAAGTTGGATCAGAAGGCAATGAGCACAATACGATTGTGTCTCAAATTCAGTATTGCTGAATATATCAGGGGAAGCTACGGTGAAAGCTTTGTGGGAAAAGTTAGGGACTTTGTACCAATATTAGTCTCTGGTGAATAACTATTCCTACGGAAAAAGCTGTATAACCTGAGGATGAAAGATGGAGAATTGGTAATAGAGCATCTGGATGCATTTAATACTGTGCTAAGTCAGTTATTATCTGTTGATATTAAAATTTCAGATGAAGATAAGTGCATGAGTTTGTTGTGTTCTCTACCAAATTCGTACGATAGTCTGGTTATTGCAATAGGTAGCAATGCAACTACCTTGCAGTTTGATGAAATAGTCTCGTCCTCGCTGGCAGTGGAGATGAGGTGGAAAAATATGGAGAGCCAGAATGGTGATGCCTTGTCTGTACAAGGATGGTCCTAGAACAAAAAAAAATAAGTCATCGAGTGGGAGATCTAAATCTAGAGGGAGATCTAGATCTCTAGGAAAACCTGTAAAGGTCGTGTGCTGGAAATGCAGAAAGGAAGGGAACTACAAAAGGGACTGTAAACCTAAAGCTCCTAACAAAGGAAAGGGATCTGATGATGCTCCTTCTGTAGAGGCAAAAACCACCCTAGATGAAGGTGGGGATGTATACTTGGCTTCTTCAAGTACACATGTAGATCATGAGGCATGGTTGATTGACTCAGGTGCATCCTTTCACTTCACTCCCCATAGAGAGTGGTTCTACGAGTATGAGAAATATGATGGTGGTGATGTCTTCTTAGGGGATGATAAGAAGTCTAGAATCATTGGTCGCGGAAAGGTAAAGATGAAGTTACAAGGTGGAATGGTTAGAACACTTCTGGGTGTTCTGCATGTTCCTACATTAGCCAGAAATCTAATTTCTGTAAGCAAGTTGGATCATGCAAGTGTAAAAACAGTGTTCGAGAAAGATACCTACAAGATGGTTGGAGGAGAGCTGGTATTGATGCGAGGAGTTCAGATTGGAACTCTGAATAAGCTACAAGGTAGCATTGTTATTAATGGGTGCAACATTTCTATGGTACCTGAAAGTGTAGCAGAAAATCTAGTGGTCTCTGGAGAAAAGACCATGCTATGGCATAAAAAGATTGGACATATTGGAGAGAAGGTACTTCGAATACTTCATGGTAAAGGTATGACTAATAGCTCTCTGGATTTTGATTTCTGTGAAAATTGTGTATATGAGAAGTAGAATTAGGTGAGTTTCCCCTCTGGTGGTAAGAGGGTGAAACAGATATAAGAGTTTATGCACAGTGATGTGTTTGGACTTGTGAAGGTTCCATCACTGGGTAAGTCTATGTACTATGTGTCATTTATAGATGACTTCTCAAGGAGTATATGGATATATTTCCTCAAGAAGAAATCTGAAGTCTTTGACAAGTTTAAAGAATTTAAGGCTCTGGTGCTGAGGACAGATAACAATGGAGTGTTTTGCAGCAAGGAATTTGAATAATTCTGTAAGAAGTGTGATATAGCACGGCAGAAGACTACTCCATACACACCTAAGAAAAATGGAGTTGCAGAAAGAATGAATAAGATGTTGATGGAAAGGGCAAGAAGCATGCTCAGTGGTGCCAAGTTAGGACATGAATTCTGGGCAGAGGCGGTGGAGACAATGTATTACCTGGTCAATAGATCACCTTCATCAGGGTTGGAGGATAAGACTCCACAAGAGGTATGGATTGGTAAGAAACCCTTTCTTTCACATCTGAGGGTAATTGGATGTGATCCATATGTAAATGCTCCAAAGGAGAAAAGAACAAAGTTGGATAGTAAATTTGAAAAGTGCGTCTTTATTGGGTATAAGGATGGTTTAAAGGGTTATAAGCTTTGGAACCCAGTAACAAGGAAGGTTGTGTACAACCGAGATGTGGTGTTCAGAGAGGTGAAAAATGTTATTAAACATGAAGTCCCATCAAAGGAACCCGAGAAGATAGAGCTTGAGCTAAAGGAGGAATAATCAGACTCTATAGCAAAAGAGGATTCAGAAGATGAAGAGCCACAAAATCTGGTTGTGAGAAGATCAGTTCGAGAAAGAAGGCAGCCAGAAAGGTATAGTCCATCTGCTTTATGTTCAAACTTTTCTTTGTCTATTACTGATGATGATCCTAAAACTATGAAGAATGCATTAGATTCAGAGGATGGAAAACTCTGGAATGAGGCCATGGTTGATGAAATGGCATATTTTCACAAAAATTAGGCTTGGGATCTGGTAGATTTGCCGAATGGAAGGAAAGCCATTGGAAGCAAATGGGTGTTCAAGAAAAAGAAAAATTCAGAAGGAAATGTGGAGAAATACAAAGCTCGGTTGGTAGCAAAAGGTTATTCCGAGGTGCCAGGAATTGATTTTGGTGATTTTTTTTCTCCTTTTGTCAAGGTAGCTTCTATTAGATTACTTTTATTTGTTGTTGTTTCTTTTGATTTTGAGGTAGAACAGATGGATGTAAGACAACATTCCTTCATAGGGGTCTAGAGGAGGAGATCTACATGGAGCAACTTGAAGGCTTTGCGGTGAATGGTAAGAAAGAACTGTATGCAAGTTAAATAAGTCTCTGTATGGGTTAAAACAATCACCAAGGATGTGGTATCAGAAATTTGATACATTTATACGGGGACTTGGCTTCACTAGAAGCAAGGCAGATCACTGTGTGCATTTTAAATTAATTGATGACCATGCTATTTATCTCGTCTTGTATGTGGATGATATGTTGCTGGTTGGAAATGATAAAAAATTATCCAGGATTTGAAGACCCAGTTGTGCTCTAAATTCGGCATGAAAGATCTTGGTGTTGCAAACTATATTTTGGGCATGGAAATTAAAAGAGATCAGGCAAAGAGGAAGATCTGGTTAAACCAAAGGAGGTATGTTGAGACAATACTACAGAGGTTTAATATGTAGGATAGTAAACTGGTGAAGGTTCCTATTCCTGTAGGTGTAAAGTTATCTGTTGAACAATGTCCCAAGACACAAGAAGAGGAAGAGCACATGTCCCGTGTTCCATATGCAAGTGTAGTTGGTAGCCTGATGTATGTGATGGTCTGTGCTAGACTACACATTGCACATGTAGTGGGAGTATTGAGCAGGTTTATGTTAAAACCAGGGAAGGAGCACTATACAACATTGAAGTTGGTTTTCAGGTATTTGTGTGGCACTAGTGATTATGGTTTGCACTACCAAGGAAGACCAGTATTGGATAGAGTGTTGGATATTCATGGCTTTGTTGATGAAGACTGGGCTGGAGATCTAGATCAGAGAAGATCTACAAGTGGGTATGTGTTTAACCTATTTGGAGGTGAAATCAATTAGATGAGTAAGAAATAATCTGTAGTGGCACTATCAACTATAGAGGCAGAATACATGGCAGCCACTCATGCAAGCAAGGAAGCAGTTTGGTTGTAGAGATTGTGCTCAAGTATGGGGTTAGTATAGGGAGCTATAAGGATAGACTGTGATAGCCAAAGTGAAATTTTCTTGACAATGAACCTTGCTTATCATTCAAAGACAAAGCACATTCATGTTCAGTATCACTTTGTGAGGGATATGATAGAAGACAAAAAAAGTGTTGCTGGTAAAGGTGGACACTTTTAAGAATACTGCAGATGCATTGAAAAAATATGTGAGCTCTGAGAATTTCTCTTGGTGTAGAGAAATAATGGGCATTGAATAAATGACTAAGCTCTCCTGTGGCCCCTTGTTGAAAGAGAACAACAAGTGGGAGAATGTTGGGTTGTGTTATATTCTTTGCACGAGTAGCCCACCTAGTTAACCAGGGGGTTAGAGGGGGGGCAGAGCCCCCCCTTTGCTATGTTGATTATGCAGCGAGGGGGGTCATAGGGGGTTTGAGGGGGGCGAGTAGGCCACCATTACAGGGTCCGAGGCAGCGCCCTGGGAAATTTTTTTTTGGACCCTATATTAGGTTGGGCGGACCTACCTATGGTATTGTGCATGGTTTTCGTACATGGTTTTGGACGCGATGGTTTTCGGTCCATGGTATTGGATGCTTTGGCATGTATATATTGTATTGTAACACTAAAACGAATATAATGAAAAATCAAGCTGGTAGTCCTCGGTTTTGGAATCCCGGGGAAAAACATTGTGCATATGTGTTTTATGTGTTATGCTCTCGCATTGTTTATTTTCCCTGTTTTAGAATTCGTATGCAAGTAGTTTCTATACGGGGTTTAAACCTACACAACTCTTCCTTACCATGGGAGCAGATGACACAAGTGTCATCCACAAACCTCTTCCACATCTTAAAGATGAGAATAAGCTAAGGCCTTTGATTCAAAATCCTCCATGAATAGATTGGCTACCACAGGGGAGAGTGGGGAATGCATGGCGACACCACAAATTTGATCGTATAATTCCCCATTGAATGAAAAGAAAGTAGAAGTAAGACAAATACCTACTACATTAGCTCTGTCACGATCCGTAAAGCACTTGATGACTTTGATGCCCTCATTGATAAGGATACTAGTGTAGAGGGAGATCACATCGAAGCTCATAAGCTTATCATCTGTATCAAGCTTGAAACTCTTTAACTCACTAAAAAACGATGCAGAGTCCTTGACGAAGGATTTTGTATGGCCAACAAGGGGCTTAAGCTTTTGGGAAATATTCAAGAAGGAGATAAGTTGGCCCTCCTATCATGTTGATAATGGGTCTCAGAGGAGACCCTTCCTTATGAATCATTGGCAAACCATAGATTCTAGGAATAGAGGACAACTTTCTATAAGCTTATGACTGAACGAGCTCACTGTGCTACTAACCTTTATAGCAAGAGCCACACTTTTGGAAATCTTCTTCAAGGGATCCTTGTTGAGTTTCTTGTAGCTCTCGATATTATGGAGGTGGTCCAACATCTTCTGACAATAATCATCTTTATCAAGAATAACCATAGCACCAACTTTGTCCGATTTGAGAAAAACACTATTCTTATTATTGTTTAATGATTTGAGAGCATCAAACTCAGGTATGCTGATGTTGTTATTGTGGGGCTTCTCCTTTCTAAGGAAAACCACACACCCTTGATGAATGATATCTTTAGTGACGTCCGATAAGTCTCTAATACCATATTCAATGTCACAGATGATATCATCGGCTAGGATCTTTCTACGAGCAATAGAAAAATTTAAACCTTTCTCCAAAAGACTAAAGACAGGGGGTTCAAAAGAAAACCTAGAGAGATTGACAACCCTATTACTAGAAGAGGAATGAAAATTGGAACAAACATTATTATCCAAACCTAGAGCCTTATTACCAATCCTAATATTATTACAATTATCAGAATTGAAAACAGAGTCACTAACATCATTATTATTATTATAATTATTATTATGAAGCCTAATGATATTATTATTATACAAATTATTATTTTATTATTATTATTATTATTATTATACAAAAAGTAATAATAATAATAATAATAATAATTATTATTATTATTATTCAATTTAATATTATAAAAATTATTATTAATAGAACCACTTCCACTCTTTTCGAAACCAAGAGAAACCAAAGAAGAATTAACGCACAAGTAACTTGAGGGAATCCAACTCAATGAATTTGCAAAGTTATTACAAGCGATACGCAAGACCATTCTAGCTTCACCCTCAATGGTGAAAGGGTGAGAAACACCATTAACCCAAGATCAGAGAGCATAGATTTGATTAGACCTAATTTTGATTTTGGAAATACAACGAAAGTAACTAGACTCATTAGGCTACGAGATCGATTTCTTCGAGAGCTTACTAAACTTCTTGGACCTCTTTACTTTCGATATTTCTTCCAGACGAGTAGATTTTAGTGTCGAGCATGCCTTGATCCTTGACCAAAGGGGAGAAAATATCTCATTTGAAAGTTCCAAATTCACAGACAACAAATCACGAGAAATGAAATCCAGAAACTTTCTCACCCTGCCAATCTCCAAACGAACCAATGCCATGTTAGCATTAAGAAAAACATGAAATTAAATATTAAGAGGGTGCTTAATTTGAGCGAATGGAGGAACAAGGGAAAAGTCTCTACATCCTCTTAGAAAACACAAATTTGTCTTCAACTTGGAAACCCTTACACTAGACCCTTCAAAGTGATGAACATTAATAGGAGTGCCACTTCCATATAGGGTAGTAATTCCTATATTGAGGATTTTGTGATCCATAATGAATTAAGCAAACTCTTTCGGTAGAAATCATATAAGAGAACTTTTTGGCTGACACGTTTCGAACCAACACGTGTGGTTCATCATCAGGACTAGATGAAGAGGTAGACCATGACAAAGGCTTAAATAGAGAGAAATGTAGAGACAAAAATTTCAATTAACGACTATATTTGAACAATAATATTTAAATTATGATATTAATTTATTAATATATTAAAAACAAATATTATTAAGTAACAAATATATTAAACAACTATTTTTTGAAAAATAATATTTAAGTTATGATATTAGTTTATTAATTTATTAAAACAAATATTAATAAGTAATGACTATATCAAACAATGTAGAGACTCTTCCCTTGTTCCTCCATTGACTCAGATTAAGAACCATCTTAATAATTCTATTTACTTTAAGATTTTTCTTAATGCTAGCATGACATTGGTTCGTTTGGAGATTGGCAGAGTGAGAAAGTTTATGGATTTCATTTACCATGATTTGTTGTCTCTACATTTGGAACTTTCAAATGAGATCTCTGGTCCCCTTTTGGTCAAGGATCAAGGCATGCTCGACACTGAAATCTACTCGTATGGAAGAAATCTAGAAAGTAAAGGAGTCCAAGAAGTTCAGTAAGCTCTCAGAGAAATCAATCGCGCAGCCTAATGAGTCTAGTTGATTTCATGGTCTTTCCAGAAGAAAAAATAGTTCTAATCAAATATCTGCTCTCTCACCTTGGGTTGACGGTGTTTCTCACCCTTCTACCATTGAGGATGAAGCTAAAACGGTCTCATGTTTTGGCTGTAATAACTCTGCAAATTCACTGGGTCAGATTCCCTCAAGTTCATTGTCCGTTAATTATTCTTTGGTTTCTATTGGTTTCAAAAAGAGTGGAAGTGGTTCTGTTAATAATAATTTTTATAATATTCAATTGAATAATAATAATAATAATAATTTGTATAATAATAATATTAATTGTTTTAATAGTGATAATCATAATAATAATAGTGATTGTATTTTCACGTTAGATATGAATAATAATATTCAGAATAAAAATAATATTTTATGTTTGGATAATAATAATAATAATATTATCACTAGGCTTAATAATAATAATAATAATATTAAAGAGGTTAGTGACTCTGTTTTCAATTCTGATAATTGTAATACTATTAGGATTGGTAATAAGGCTCTATGTTTGGATAATAATGTTTGCTCCAAATTTATTTCCACTTCTAGTAATAGCATTGTCAATCTCTCTAGCTTTTCTTTTTATCGCCTAGTCTTTAGTCTTTTGGAGAAAGGTTTAAATTTTTCTCTTTCTCCTAGAAAGATCTCAGTCGATGATATCATCTGTGACATTGAATATGGTATTAGAGAGTTACCAGATGTCACTAAAGACATCATTCATCAAGACTATGCATTTTCCTTAAAGGCAATGCCCCCCAAGAACAACATCAACATATCTGAGTTTGATGCTCTCAAATCGATAAACAATAACAATAATATTGTTGTTATCATATACGACAAAGGTGGTGATGTGGTTATTCTTGATAAAGATGATTAGCGTCAGAAGATGTTGGACCACCTCCATAATAGCGAGAGCTATAGGAAACTCAACAAGGATCCCCTAAAGAAGATTTCCAAAAGTGTGGCTCTTACTATAAAAGCTAGTAGCTCGGTCAACTTGTTCAGTCATAAGCTTATAGAAAGTTTCCCTCTTACAACCAAAATCTATGGTATGCCAAAGACTCATAAGGTGTTAGGCCCCTATACTACTAGTGTAACCCATTATTGTTATTAGTACACCCCCCTCCTTATATTGTTGTACCCATGTAGTCCCCATATTGTTACTATTGTACCCCATAGAAGCCCACTATTATTATTATTGTGCCCTTACATTATTATTGTTATGTTGGCTCTGATTATATTATGACCCTTTAGACTCCTATATATAGAAAGGAGGTCTTGGCATTTGTATCATCCAAGAGTTTTTCATTTGTGTAATGTAAAGGAGGTTGCCCCCTCGAAGAGGATTATTTATAAGGTGTTGATATATCTTTTCTATCTTTTTGTGAGTTCGTTTCATAACATTTGGAATCAGAGCTTTGGATTCTAGGGTTTCGCTGCTCCAAACAGGTCATCATGGCATTTGCACTATAACTTTTTTCTTGTGAGCTGGTTTCATAACATAAGGAAGGGGCTCCTTTGAGACCCATTGTCAACGCGATAGGAGGGCTAACTTATCTTCTTGCTAAATATTTAGCTCAAAAGCTTAAGCCCCTTGTTGGCCATACATAATCCTTCGTCAAGGACTTTACATCATTTTTCAATGAGTTAAAGAGTTTCAAGGTTGATCTGGATGACAAGCTTGTGAGCTTCGATGTGGTCTCCTTCTACACTAATATCCCTATCAACAAGGCCATCGAAGTCATAAAGTGCATTATGGATCCTTATAGAGCTAATTTAGTTTGTATTTGTCTTACTTCTACGTTCTTTTCATTCGACAGGGAATTCTATGAGAAAACTTGCAGTGTTGCCATGGGCTCCCCCCTCTCCCCTTTGGTAGCTAATCTATTCATGGAGGATTTTGAATCAAAGGCCTTAGCTTCTTATTGTCTTCTACCTAATATGTCGAAGAGGTTTGTGGATGACACTTGTGTCATCTGGTCCCATGGTAAGGAAGATTTGGAACTCTTTTTCCTCCATGTTAACAATCAATATAGTTCCATAAAGTTTACCATGGAATTTGAAAGTAATGGTAGTTTTCCCTTCCTTTACGTTCTCCTCCCAAGGAATGATGATGACTCTTTTTCTCATCAGGTATTTCATAAGAAAGCTCATACATAACAATATATACATGCTAATTCTCATCATTTCCCAGCTCAAAAACTTGGTGTTCTCAACACCTTAGTGACTAGAGCTTTAAGAGTTTCTGATGACAACCATCTCAATGAAGAGAAATATCATCTCCTAAGTGTTTTATTTAGTAATGGGTATAGTAGACACCAATGTACTAAGGATTTCCTCAGAGCTAGAAAAGGTCCTAGTGCCAATAAAGATACCAAGGATTGATTTGTTGGTGTCCATCTTCCTTTTATCAAAGGGACCACTGACAAGATTGCAAGGATCCTAACGAAGCATAAAGTGGCTTCAACCTTTAGGCCTTTAAATACCATCCAGAGCTCCCTTAGATTTGTAAAAGACTCATTGGACCCCAAGAATATAAAGGGTGTTTACGTTATCCCATGCTCTTGTGGGACTCTCTCCTATGCCTTTGAGAGACTGCCAACCATCTAGTTTTGTCTTCTGAAGGAAATTAAACATGTAGTAGGGTAATATGGCTTTGAAAAACTTGGGGTCCCACCAAATTATGTTGTAAATACCAATGCTACTGATGCAAAGAATTCAAGTTATGACGAAGGGTGCAAATATAAAACCAACATTCCGAGTGCCTAAGTGTTGAAGTGCAAAGAGTCCCACCAAAATGACACATGCAATGAACACAATGTACCCTACCAAATATTAAGCTAATAAAACATCATCCTCAAATTCAATAACAAACAATTCAATATTGATAGGGTTTATAGGGTAGAATTTTTCTCACTATCATCGAGATGAGCGACCTTAACTTTTATGCCCAAAACTACTGAAAGAATTGCCCTTAAAAATAAGAAGATCAAAAAACCTAAAGCTCTGATATGAACCTAGCCTGAAAATGTCCACTTCGAATTAATGAAATTTCATACACAAACAACCAATATAGCTCCAAATTTTCACATAAAATGCATTATTTTTTTTCATTTTTATATATTTAAATTACTAATTACAAACCTTTTTTTTTCAAAACTATAGTTCATTCATGAAAAAAATTCAAACTAGAGATTGTTGGAGTGAGAAATCCATCCCTAATCACCAACCAGGTTCCCAGCAACATAACTAACATCAGCCAAATATGTTGTTGCTAATGTTTTTCAAAGAAGGACTTTATTGCACAACTTAGGCTAGTTTCGCGAGGTTTGGAAACCTTATATGTGGACACCTATGCATATAAAGTGTTTGGTTGGGAAAAAGGCTCAAGTTGCATGTATACACAACAATGAATAGAGAGCAAATGTCCCACCTGCCATTGCAAGAAAAAAGAGAAACAAAAGTGAGAGCACTATGAGATTTGAACCATTGACCAAGGGCACAAACATGAGGAAACCATAACTTCACTATCGTCATTTGCTGTCAAGACAAAAAATATATATTTTCAAATACGAACAAGTCTGAATGTCCAGAAGATAAATGAGAGAACTTGCAAAAACTCATCTCGTGATCATGTAGCCTTGGCTTCCCAAAAAACATGCTCTTGTATACATATAGAGGTGATGCATTTAAATCCCCATACACCACTCTGAAGGTTCTCTGGTAAGCCAAGGCGAACACTATTCCATAGGACACCTGTTCAACAAAAATTCCAATCAAAAATCATATTCGACATAAGAAATCATAGCACAGGTAGCCCAAACAATTGTGATTTTGTCAAAATGAAGCTCAAACTGAGCCACCAAGATGATGAGCACCTCATATCGAACCACCAAGGCTCCAAGTTCATTTATTCCCTCAATATTGGTCAATATTAACTCCATGCCTAGACTCTCGTCCTATGCACTTCCTCTCCCACACTCGACCTCGCCTGACTCTCGACCTACACATTTTCTCTCCTACTCTCGATCCCACCTATTTTTTTGCAAATGATTGGCCAATGTACCTTATAAATAATAACTTATAATACATATATTACTATATAACATATAAAAACCCTTAATCCCCCTATTATATATTCAATATAGTATTTTGTGTTTTCCTCATTTTTATGCCCCAATATGGACACATGTGGTATGATATTGCTTTGTAAGTGAAGCCCCCATGATGAGAAGTACCTCCTTGAGCTATATAAGTGTAAATGAAGTCTCTCCTCGAGCGGTGAAAAGAATTAATGATTTTCATCTTCAATCCATATGAGTTTTAATCAAATCTCTCCTCGATCCATGTGAGAATAACCGAGTTGAACAAAATACTACTCAGTTGTGAAGGGATAATCTAGTTAGATTGAATTGATGTGTAGGTTGTTGAAGAGGTGAGGAAGGTTGTGAGTTATAGAAGTCCTGTGAGTGAATGGGCTGAGACTGTTAATGTTGTAGCTAAGAATCAAGGTTAGGGATGCATAATGTGTATTTTCAAATTTTAAGCTACTATAAGAGTCTATGAGGGTTGAGAGAGCCTGAAGATTTGTTGAAGTATATATGAGCGTTTTGATCAAAACTGAGTGAGAAAAGATCTACAAGGTAGAGATAGAGTTGGAGCATGTTATTTATCTAGTGAGCTAACTAGCTGAGTAAGAATTGTAGCAGAGAGAGAGAAACAAGTATTATATGACCTGATCACTTGTGGATATGAATCTAAAAATGAATGAAATATAGGTATGTTAGGTTCTGTAGGCCACTACTTGTACATCAAGGAGTTTGTGCTCAATGCTGGTTGGTGCTAGCAAAACAAATAAAGGAGTTGGTGCTTCCTGCTGGCGAGTGCAAGCAAAATAAATTAGGGAGTTGGTGCCAACAAAAAAAACTAGGGTTGGTGCCTCATACAAGTGGGTAGTGACAAAAATTGATGTAGTGGGAAGTGGTGGCTTAATGTTTACATCATAACAAAACAAGATTGATGGTTTTGTCCCTTTATGGGTTTCCACGTACATCTGGTGTCTCTATGTGTTGCATATGTGTATGATGATTATGATGTTCTTGTGTGATTCATGATTTTATTTAGGGTGATCCTCACATGATTGATTGTTAAGTAAATTGAAACATTTTAAAGGGGTAATAATTATTAAAATTGGTAATAATATTGATTTATCCCCTTCTCAGTATTATCCTTGTTTCCAATAATCATGTGTGTGAGGATTTATATCCAGGAATTTAGGTGTTTAATACAAATTAACGTCCAATTCACATAACATGTAGAAGAGAAGGAACTCATTAGACTAATGTTAGACATATTTAACGTATTTAAAGAAATAGATTAATCATATGTTTGAAGAATTTTGTGTGGCCGCACATGACTGAAACTAGCCTAGATTCATCTAACTTTGGATCAATCAAGTGTGAAAAGGGATCAAATAACTCAAGGCAGAAACCTTTCCTTATATTTTGCACTAAAAAGGAGGTTTATACATCGTGATATTTGACCATTCTTGGTACTTAAATTTCACCCTCATTAACTTTTTTTAACTATTTTTTTTTCAAGTGGTCTGAGTTCATCGAAGATTACATCAGACTTGACCTATGGCTTGAGAAACCACAACCCACAGGCATCTAAGCCATCAAAAACACCTGGATATTGCACCCGGCTTGAGCCACACAAACCCTTAACATGACAATTTTTGCTCATAGAATTTCAAGCCAATAACCTTTACATAACAAAGTGACATAACAGCACACCCCATCACCATCTATTCAATATGTGTGTATTATTTTAACTAATTTTTAATTAAATTAAAATATTTAAAATAATAATAATAATAATAATTTATGTTACTATTTTTCATAATAAAAAAATCAATTAACCAAAAACATGTATTAAATCTTTACACGTCATATATCAACTATACATATCTATTAAATCCTTTATATAGCATATATCAATAATAAACCTTAATATATATAATAATCCATTATATATTATACTCTTTTTCATCTCAACATATATTAGGATTCATATATTAAATTTATAAATTAAAAATAATTAAAAAAAACATATATATTTGAATCTTTGTTTATTTCAACATGTTTTATGCTTCGATATATTTAAAATAATTTCACACTTAATAAAAAAACAATATATTTAAATCTTTGTTTATTTCCACATGTTTTTATGGAGGTTTATATAAATTTAATAAGCAAAATTAAAAATTTATTAATTATGTAAACATATTATCTTTTTAATTTTTTATTTTTTTAAAAAAATATATTTTAAAAATAGTATTTTTGAATGTTGGTTTATTTCACACTGTTTTATGCATGTTTAAATATAAAATCATTTTTGTTTTGAATATTTATTGTTAAATTAAAAATTAAAAAATATTTTACATTTTCAGCGGGTTAATGGTTAAGAGTATGTGTTTCTTTCTAAGAGGTCACAGGTTCAAACAAGAGGGAGGTATAGTATGTATGCTTTCCTAAACTTAGCGATCAAATCGTTACGTGGAAGTAGGTCCCTTGTCCCACAAATAAAAAATCTCATACACCAATTTAATGTCTACTGAAAAATAAATAATAATAATGACAATAATTAAAAAAAATAAAAATTAAAATTAAAATTAACTCTAAATAGATTACTCCCAAATTAAAAAGAATTAGAATTAAAATTAAAAAAAGATAAGATAAAGAAAATCGTACAAAGCTCGCACTGGCAATTTCAAAACCCACGCATAAAAATGGGTGGTGTGAGTGGGTAATACAGCGACCCTTTATTGCGCGCTAATAATATGTAACGCGTGCTTTCCTGTTTTTATGATTCGGTGATCACTCAAAATGATACGGGTTCATCGAAGTGACATTTTGGAGGAAGGAAACAACAAAAACGAAGCATCTCCATGTTAATTATTATCTTCTTTTTCCTTTCATGATTGGATGGTTATGAGTAAGTACTTTATGATGTCAATTTCAGTGTCGTGGAATTTGGATTTCTTTTTACTTAGATAATTTTATTTTTGGCTGATTTAGATTTTTATATTTGCTATAAAAGAAAATATTAGGTTTAAAATTTTCTTTCACAAATAATATTTTGATAACAAATAAAAATTTTATTGATAAAATATTAAATATTTTTTTGAATAATTTAATTATATTAAATTTTTTACATATTTATCAAAAAGAAAAAGAACAATGGCCATAATATATCAATATAATTAATAATGATAATATATGTTATTTTCTAAAATATATATTTTATATCAAATTTTGAGAATAACCAAATTCACAATCAAATTAAGATTAAAATTAATTGTTAAATTCACAATTAAACTAAGATTAAAATTAATTGTTGAAGATTAAAAGTACATGATTGTAAGTCTTATTCAAAAAATTATACACAGTTTCTTAGTAGCAAAGGTCATTCAATGAGGCTTACTTTGGCAGTTTTGATATATTTTAAACTTAAAACAAATGAGGAAAATCTGAGGCAAAGTAGCACATAATTATAGTGGATAATTTTACACTGAAATGTGTCATAAAATAAAGTAAAATAAATCTTTATATTATATAATGATTTATGATTTGTTATAGAATGATAGTGATCTATGGAAAATAACTCACAAGCTCGTGAAATAACTACACACACTACCCAAAAATTTAAAAATCTTTTCTCTGGCAAATTCATCACCCCGTGAGTTATTTCCACTAGCCATTTTGTAGAGGATGAGAAGTGGACCAACATTATGAAATTCTACGGAATTTTACTGCACAGTAAAATTTTCAAAATAAAAAATGTAAAATTGATTAAAACCCAAATTGGTAAATGTTGTACATAATTTTAACAGACAAAAAGGATATACGCAAAGCAAACTAAGCACATTTTTTAATGGTTTAATGGCCTCCATCCAAGGCAAAGCAAACTAAGCACATTTTTTAATGGTTTAATGGCCTTCATCCAAGACAAAGCAAACTAAGCACATTTTTTAATGGTTTAATGGTCTCCATCCAAGGCAAAGAAAACTAAGAACATTTTCTAATGGTTTAATGTGCTCCATCCAACCAGTAAGGTATTAAGGCCATGGTGAGATGGAGGAGACAGCCTCCAAAAACAAGTAAGCCCACATGGAGTGCAATGATTTTAGCATAGCACAAATCGATGGAGGAGGCCTTATATTACAAGGCACAAAAAGTTTGGTTTACCCGTGATTCTTCAATTGCACAACCCATCCATGCTTCAGTGCTCTCCATGTGGAGTCATTGTAAGTTGTCCCCTACGCATTTTTTTAAGAATATTATAGAGTTTGGCACATTCAAGCATGATTTAGAAATAAATCAGTCAATTTCACTGATAGTACTCCATTGATACATTAGTTGAAGATCATAAATTCTCCAATGTAATGTGTCAAATCAATTTCCATCATACATTTTAGCACACAAGAGAGGCGCAAGGACATGAAACATTGTTATATGCCTACTCACAGTCTTATTCGGTAAATAAATGAATAGATGTGATACCATGACGTGCCCAAGTCTAAATGAAACACAACTTGATATAGAATATTAAGAATGTTTTTGGAAAATAATAATCGATCAAAAATATGTTTTGTAAATTTCAGAATGCATTAGGGATGATGGTTATGCAAAATTGTTAAACATCAAATACGACCAAAATGATGGCATTTTGCCGGTAAAATTCCAACCCTCATTGGAACTTTTAGTTTGTTAGTTCAATTCGAATGTTGGTCATTTCTATATTACCATTGGCTTCCAAATCCTCCACAATTTAAAATACAAAATTAATACATAACTAATCAACAAATAACATGTACTAGACTTAAGCTCATGCAATAACAAATAGATCCTTTGAGTGGTTAAAGCTTGGCTCTCCTATATCCATAAGGCTTTTGTTCTAGATAATCCAGTCTTCTTTTATTGCATTTTATTACTAACAAGTTTCATGACAAGGAGACAACATCCATGCATTTCTTGGGAAAGGGAGATGGAAGATAGCTACATTTTTCTTCCAAGTTTTATAATATTGGCTGTTAAATTTTCTTGCTCTAGGTCTATTTAACTGTAATAAATTATAGTCAATGCATTATTAGGAGACTAATTTATGCCTTATTGTCTAATTAGAGCATTCCTTATTCTTTCCTTATTTTTTAATACATTTTCCTTATTTCTTTCATGGATAGATTTTCCATTTCTAACCTTTTAAACAAAGATAGATCAAAGCAATCCTAACAAACTCTACAAAGGATGAGATTATCCAACTGAAAGTGATCGTAACTAAAGATTAAGAGAAAAAGAGTAATATAAAGCTCAATATTTTTTTATTGTTAGTGAATTTCAAAAGCATAACTAGGACCATGAAATGATATACAAATAACAAATATATAAAAAGATAACAAGGGTTACTTGGTCAAGGGCATGGAAATAACGTACATAGATCACTAAAAAGGCTTGATCAACCACAAACCATGACCAAGGATGGATTAATTTACACACTTGATAAAGAAGAATCACCATAAAAAAAGGTTATAGATATGTCCCTTATCAGGGATGGATTAATTTACACACTTGATAAAGAAGAATCACCATAAAAAAAGGTTATAGATATGTCCCTTATCACTAGAATCACAATCTTGAAAAGTAAAACTAGTGATAAGTGCCAAGACGCTACCATAAACAAGACACCTCATAACATTTGCCAAATTAGAGATTTTGAAGCAAATGAGATTATAGCTTAGTACCTCATTATCCCATATGTTATGCCAAGAATTAAATACAATGATTTACCATTGTCTAGTTACTTTGAAGCAAGTGAAATGTGTTAGGATACCCCAAGCTCTTATCCCTTACATATATTGTTCTCTTATCCCTTACATTTATTGTCCGTCTTTTCAATTGTAATGACTGTAACGCCATTTGATCAAAATGTTTTATGAGTTTTTTTTTCTATTGTAATGACTTTCAAACCATTTGACCAAAATGTTTTATGAATTTCTTAATTCAAAAAATCACTTAGTCTAACTTATCTCTACCACATTATCTTCCAGACATGAGGGGGTCTAACTTAATCTTGCCATATTATATATGTCCATTATTATTTTTATTATGATTATTCAATACCCTAAAACTTAAAAAAAAAATTACTCCATTATTTAAAAGTAAATACTAACTCACTTGGGAACTCAGTGGTGTCAAACTCTACATTCTTAACTATAATAAGTTCAAATACTAGAATATAAACCTCAAAAGCATTATTTACTACATATCACAAACCTGAAGAGTAAAATACCCTTGTATCCAAAGAAATCTCAGGTACAACCCCTCTTGCTACTCTTACAGAATATTATTATTAATTCATAAATAACGCTTTCTTAATTCTGAATCCTTTTAAAAACAGCACCCTCATTCACTTCGACTCTACCAACGAGTAAATTGGCTATATTTAAAAGAGTAAAACCATAATCCCAAGGCAATATCAAAACCCATGGATTAAATATGGCCGGTGTGAGTCGGTAATACAGTGTGTCTTATTGCGCGAATAATATGAAACGTGTTTTTTCCTGTGCTTATCAAAACCCACGGATTAAATATGCACCATGTAGGTCGGTAATACTGTGTTTTATTCCGCTAATAATATGAAACGTGTCTTTTACTGTGCTCATCCTTCCGCGGTCATTTCGCTGAGGAAATAACAAAAACCAAGCATCTGCGTGGGTAATTATTACTGTTTTCCCCTTTCTTGAATGGATGGTTATGAGGACGTCAGCTGTATCCTATAAATATCACTTCCTTATTTCGAATCGCTCAACCAAAACCTTTCATTTCAACTTTTAGCTTCCTAATTCGATTCCAATGGCTCTCCTTTCTATCTCCCCCCTTCAGAAACCGCTTACCAGTTGTAGTCCTTTCTCTGCAACAATCCCAACTCTTGGTGTACGCACGCGACGAAAAACTGTGACACCCTCCATTACCATGTGTTCGACAGCCCCTGTATCGGATGATGGTGCAAAGAGACGCATAGCGAATCATCATTCCAACCTCTGGGGCGACGACTTCATACAGTCTCTCTCCACACATTATGAGGTAATTTTCAACTTTTCTCCTTTTGAAGCGAACGAAATGACTACTCTTTTCCTTTTTATTTACTGTGTTGAATATTGTGTATGGGTCAGGCGCCTTCATACCGTGAACGTGCAGAGAGACTCATTAAGGAAGTGAAAGAGATGTTCACTGAAATTGAAGATGGGCTATCAATCACTCCCCTCAATGATCTGCTTTCACGCCTTTCCATGGTCGACAGCATCGAACGTTTGGGAATCGATAGGCATTTCAAAATGGAGATCGAATCAGCGCTGGATTATGTTCACAGGTCAGTCATCGTAGCCTCATCATCATCATTTATTTATGCTTTATATATTATGGCATACACATGATTAACTTAATTTCACGTACAGTTACTGGAGCGAGAAAGGCATCGGATGTGGTAGAGAAAGTGGTGTTACTGATCTCAACTCAACTGCACTGGGCCTTCGAACTCTTCGACTACACGGGTACCCGGTGTCTTCAAGTAGGGAGATCCACATTTTATTAGGAAATCCGTCCTTTAATTTCTTTTATGATTGCATCAACTCGCATAGATTTGATAATATATGATGCATTAATATCAGGCGTTTTGGAACAATTTAAAGACGAGAAGGGGCAATTTGCCACTTCATCCATTCAAACAGATCAAGGAGAGATCAGAACTATTTTCAATTTATTTCGGGCATCTCTCGTTGCTTTTCCAAATGAGAAAGTCATGGAAGACGCTCACATCTTTTCTACGATATACTTGAAAGAATATCTAGAAAAGATTCCGCTATCCAGTCTTTCACGACAGGTGAGGCAGGGAAACTGATAAGAAGTAATCAAGACAGATAAAAGCGATTCTGATGTGATGTACACCTGCTAATTTACAACAACCGTGCCTTACGTTTTTTATAATAATGTGAATTTTGTGGCTGCAGATAGAATACGCCATGGAATATGGTTGGCACACAAACCTTCCACGATTGGAAGCAAGGCATTACATGGACGTCTTTGGATATAATGAGTAGGACAATTATCTCACTGGCCGTTTAATTTCTGCGACTTCAACTTTATACGTACAATCAAAAATTTCTTTTAATTTATAGGTTTTTCTAGTAAGTTATAGACTTTTGTCTTTATGTTGAAAACGTACAATCAAAAATTTCTTTTAATTTATAGGTTTTTCTAGTAAGTATTTTATAGACTTGTCTTTATGTTGAAAACGATCCTGCTTTCATCCTGGAATAGTCAGCCAACCTAACTTTATTTCCTGGTTAAGCAGTGAGGCTTGCCTTTTTAACATTCTACCACAGAACTCCGTTTTTGAATGGTTTAGTTTCCATATGGTATTTCCAGTTAATACTAGTTGGACTTTGTTTACAGAATGCCATGGATGTCATACGTGAACACCGAAAAACTCTTAGAACTTGCAAAATTGGAGTTCAATATATTTCACTCCATACAAAAAAGAGAGTTAAAACATATCTCCAGGTGATGAGCTTTCTTACTGGATTATATTTTTTTTCTTACACAAAATCTTGGTGTCAATAGTCTAATGATTTCCAATATTCAATAGTAAAATATAATCGTTTGTGATTAGATGGTGGAAGGATTCAGGCTTCTCTAAAATGAATTTTGTTCGCCACCGTCATGTCGAATACTACACTTTGGCCTCTTGCTTTGCGATTGATCCTCAACATTCTGCATTCCGAGTCAGTTTTGCCAAAATGTGTCATCTTGTCACTGTTCTGGATGATATCTATGACACTTTCGGAACGATGGAAGAGCTCCAACTCTTCACAGCAGCAGTTAAGAGGTGGTAACAGCGGTGAAAAACTTTGAGAATAATATTTTCTCTCTTAAAATGCCTTTACAGCGATCAACTGATTTGACCAAAATTTGTTCTGATTGCATATGATCAGATGGGATCCATCAGCGACAGACTCCCTTCCAGAATACATGAAACGAGTGTACACAGTGCTTTATGAAACCGTAAATGAAATGGCACAAGTGGCGAAGAAGACTCAAGGCCGAGATACCATCAACTATGCTCGACACGCTGTATGGATAATAATGATTCTTACATATATTTGAACAATGATTTGGCCAAGTTGGTGATTAGTTAATTTGCTTTGCTTGTGCATGTGCAGTGGGAAGCCTATCTTGATTCGTATATGAAAGAAGCAGAGTGGATCTCCACTGGTTGTCTTCCAACATTCGAGGAGTACTACGAAAATGGCAAGATTAGTTTTGGTTATCGTATATCCATGTTACAACCGATCCTCTCGATGGACATTCCTTTTCCTCACCACATCCTACAAGAAATCGACTATCCATCCAGGTTCAGTAGCTTGGCGGCTGGCATCCTTCGACTTAAAGGTGACACTCGCTGTTACCAGGTATGACATATATCAAACCAAATTCAAATAGAAGAAGTTTTGTGTGGCATTGCACCACTAATTTTAGGGAGTTTTCATTAGAATATAAATGCTTACATTGGCATGGCTATTGCAGGCAGATAGTGCCCGTGGAGAAGAAGCTTCATGCATATCATGTTATATGAGAGAGAATCCCGGATTAACAGAGGAAGATGTTGTCAATCATATCCATGCCATGGTCGATGACTTAATCAAAGAATTAAATTGGGAGCTTCTCAAACCAGACTGCAATGTTCCCATATCCTCTAAGGAACATGCTTTTGACATCTGCAGAGCTGTTCATCATGGCTACAAATACCGAGATGGCTACAGCGTCGCCACCAATGAAATAAAGGATTTGGTAATGATAACCGTTCTTGAACCTGTGCCTCTGTAATCACACGTTAGACCTAAAGTGATAACCGTATGTAGTGATAACCGTATGTACCTTCTTGCCTGACTGTGTGCTGGATTAGATAACCTAATGATGAAGGTTGTTTATGGAGTTAAGATAGGTTGATGACTTGCAGCTTCTTCAATTTCCGTATCCTGCCGCTATTTAAATAAAAAAGGGCCTTTTTAAGTTAAATGTGCAGCTTATCCATGTCAAACTTTGGAAAATGTTGAATACCATCACACAAATTCAGCAAAAAGGCTAAATAACATACATGCATTTTGATTTCTTTGGATCAGGAACCACATATAGATTTAAATTATTTTTTAACATATAAAAGATACGGTGATTATATTAGCATATTCATAAATTTGAAACACTTGTTTTGATTTTAATTTAATTATACATTTATTTAGTTTTATAATTTTGGGTAATATTTTTATCTAAATAATATAAAGAATTATTTAATATATACCATGAAAAATATTAAATATAATAATTTTAAATATTAAATTAAATAAATTTAACTTATAAAAAATTAATATCTATATATATATATATATTTAATTATATCAAATACATTTTGTTTTAAAGAGAAATTAATAAATCTCGTGCATTTAAATTTGAAATTATTTATTTTATTAGTAAAATTTACTAAATTTCTAAATATTTAAAATTTAATTAAGACATTACAAATAAATAAATTTCCATACTATAATATTGGTCTTTTTTTATCAATTAAATCTTAAGAGACTACAAATAAATAAATTTCCATACCATTAAAAGAATATTTGTCTTCTTTTATCAATTAAATCTTATTAAAGTTTAAATATTATAAATTCAATTTTATCTTTGCAAATAAATAAAGTTCCACAAAATGATAGCAATATTTGTAGTCTTCTGGTTAATTTTCAAAGTATTTAAAATCATAAGTTAGTTCTTCAAATACAACTATAAATTTAGACATAACATTTATTTCTATGTATGATACTAAAAACGAACAATGTACTTTGGATTTAGATCAAATATCATGCTCAATTATGAGAGTTGATTCCTTTTAATGTACCAAACATATTTGCCAAAGGTTTCTTATTTCAACTTAAGGTGGGTGACCATTAATGGAAAGCCTAGATTGATTCTCAAAAGAATATGCTTAGCATATGCTTTGATTGAATGCATTGAACCATTATAATGTGTTAGAAAGTTTTTTAGGTTGCATTGAATTTTAATAAATTTTAAAAAGTATATATGTGCCACCCCACCCGCCAATTTCCTAGAGATTTTCAAACCATAACTAATTTTATAAAATCTTGCGAGGTATTGAGACTCACTATCTACTTTCTGTACTATGAGATTGACAGAGCGAAAACACTGCAATGCTACTCTACAAACATGCCAAACACTAAGAGATGTATATACCCAAACAATAAGAATTAGTAACAGAGAAAAAGGAACATGGAAACGAATGGGAAAGAAAATTATCTTGCACACTTAGTTACCTGGATTCCATAACAAAGACCCGCCATCGTAGAGCTCTGACCTCCACATGCTAAGCTTTTGAATGAATTGAGTCAGCATGAGGGAAGGAAGAAGGTCATTACTTTCGTAACACCCCACCCAAAATCAACTACCGAGATTACACTCGTGAATTGCACCGTCTGATGTATGCCAAACAACACCGCAAGGACAACTAGAGGTCACTGTAGCTAGTTGGAAGTCCAAAAGTTTCCACTGGGTAATGAGCAGTGTCAAGTTTAGGTGAGGCTATATTAATTAACACCAATACTAATTCCATTGAAATGTTGATGTACGGGTTAACAGCCATTAGTAAGCGTTATTTATATATAAACTATAAAACATAATTTAACACGGATGTGGACATTCTAACTACATTTATATCCACACCAATGTGTAGTAATAAGCGTAGAAAATATAGTTATAGCTACGTTTATCATAATTTAGGAATGTGCTAGAGGTGTTACATTCTTTAAAATAGAAACTGAAATTATCATAATTTATATTTGTATTCACAAATTATAATATTTAGAAGCCCCATATATTTAGTTGGATTTAAAAAGTTTGTATCCAACCAATCCCATTAGGGTTTTATAGGGAGAAAAAATCGTTTTAATTTTGAACACTTATGGATCTAAAAATCAATTGTTCATCTGAATTCTTATTAATTAACACTTAAATATATGAAAAATCTTATGTACAGAGATGACCTTACCCTAATTATTCAATATAAAAACAAACACAATTTGAAGATTTTTGAATTGTATATTTTTAAATATATCACTCAGTGTTGCTGCGATTTATTTATTTGAATTACATAATTTTAACCATTAATATTTTCAATTTCAAGAGTATTTTTTATTAATTTACAATTAACAAGATTTCATAAAAAATATAGAGATAAATTTAGTGTTATGAAAAAAGTTCTATTCTCAATTTCAATAATTTTTATTTTTATTTTTTAAGAGATGGATTTTAAACAAGGTGTTCTCTATACTACTAGTATAACCCCTTATTGTTATTAGTGCAACCCCCTTATTATATTGTTGTGCCCATGTAGTCCCATATTGTTATTATTGTGCCCCATATAAGCCCACTATTGTTATTGTTTTGCCCTTACATTATTATTTTTATGTCGACTTTGATTAGATTATGACCCCTTAGACTCGTATATATAGAAAGGAGGTCTTGTCATTTGTATCATCCAAGAATTGTTCATTTGTGTAATGTAAAGGAGGTTTCCCCCTTGATGTTTCTTATTTTTAAGGCGTTTATCTTTCTTTTCTATCTTTTTGTGAGCTGGTTTCATAACATTTGGTATCAGAGCTTTGGATTCTAGGGTTTCACTCCTCCAAATAGGTCATCGGGGAATTTTCTCTATAATGCTTTTTCTGCGACGTTTCAGAAGCTAAAACAAAAACCCATTTGAGATGACATCTCACTACACCTCGGGTGCAAATTTTAGAGCTTGTCTCGCTATATTTTTGGAGATATGATCTGAGGAAGTTAGGGTTTTTACAAGCTCCAGAATTCCATATGAAATAGGCCATCGTGGAATTTTCACTATAATTGTTTTTCTACATTAAGTTTCAAACTCTGAAATTAAAACCCATTTGAGCCGAAAACTTGGTAAAGCACGGGCCCGAATTTCAATTTTTTTTTTGTTATATTTTGGGAGATACAGTCCGAGACATTTAGTGTTTATTTAGCCTCCCGAATTACATCCCAAATAGGTGACCTTGCGAAAATCGTCATAAATTTCCCTTTGGGAATCATATTGAAATTTCTTAAGAAGTTACAGAAAGAGGATGGCCTATAAGTTTTTGTGTATCGGTTTCAGGTCCTAAGGTTGAAACAGTGACACGGGGCACTTCGTACAAGTTCATTCTACTGAACTAGTCTATAATAAAGTCATCGTGCGAGATTTGACATAACTATTCCTTGCATAATCCAATCTTGATCAGACTTGCGGCGTTAGAAAGAGGACTTAGAGGGCTATTGCAGGACAAAATTGTAGAACTTGGAGATATGAAATTACAGAGTTACAATCGTTTCAAGATAGAGCTCCTAAATTCATGAAAAGGAGATATGAGGAAGTTGGATGGCAAGGATTCGTTAAATTTGATACTGTAGATGAAGCAATATTTTGATCTACATGAGGTGCAATTGTTACAAAAGGTACATAGTGCATCTTTATATTTAGAACCAAATCAATTTTTATGGTATGAAGGGATTTGTTCTCGTAAACCACTTGTCACGTGGTCAATTTTCACGGAGAAAATGATAGCACATTATGAGGATATAAAGAGAAACACCTTCTTTAGCTAATTGATAAATCTCAAACAAAAGGGTTCAATGGCAGAGCACATTGAGGACTTTCAAAAATTCAATATAAGGGTAAGTGATATCCCAGAGAAGAAAAGGATTGATGTCTTCATAGGGACTTTAAAGGATAACATTCGACATGAGGTTCATCTTTGGGAATCTGATTCATTGGAGAAGGCATTCAGGTTGGCAAGAAAAATTGAAAGTGAAATTATGGAAACAAGGAATCCCACCACTGAGGACTATAATTATGGAAGTGTTTTTTCTCCTATCCTTCCACAACCTGCAAGGTTTACACCACAAATATTGGAAGATAAAAAAGAAAAAGAGCTTTGTTACAATTGTGATAGCAAATAAACTAAAAGTCATAAGTGCATTGAGAAGAAATTATTTTACATAGATTATGAAGAGGAGGAAGAAAAGGATCAAGAAACATCAAAAGAAGAGGATATACACCAGGAACCAACCCCAGAGAAAGATGAAATGAATCCAATCATATCTTGTAAATAATTGGAAAGAATTACCACTCCTCAAACTCTCAAGATAGAGGGACATATCAAGAAGAAAAAGGTTCAAGAAGTGAAATATCACATTGAGAAAGAAGAAATGAATCTGACCATATCTTGTAATGCATTGGCCAGAATTACCACTCCTCAAACTATCAAGATAGAAGGACATATTAAGAAGAAAAATGTTCAAGAAGTGAAAGATCACATCAAGCATCAAGAAATGAATCCGACCATATCTTGTAATGCATTGGATGAAATTACCACTCCTTAAACTATCAAGATAGAAGGACATATCAAGAAGAAAAAGATTCAAGCAGTGAAAGATCACATTGAGCATCAACAACAAGTTCTCCAACTTTTAAAGGATAATGCCACTTTGGTTCAGAATCAAATGAAACAACAGACATATCAACATCATAGTGAAAGAAGTTTTGATGTAGGCGATTGGGTATTTTAACGACTACATGTCAAGAAAGCTATTTATGAGAAGGAAATGTTGGCAATAACACATGCACTTAAGAAATGGCGACCTTACCTAATGGGAAGACACTTCAAGGTAAAAATGGATCATGATAATCTTAAATATTTTTTAGAACAAATATTATATTTAGAAGAACAAAAAAAATGGGTCACAAATATGTTGGGTTATGACATTGAAATCATCTACAAAAAAGGGAAGCAAAATGTTGCTGCAAATGCACTCTCAAGAAAGGATGAGGATGTGGAAGCATTGTTTTGTGTTATTTCTATTATCCAACTAGATTGGATAAACGAGGCAAGGGATGGATGGAAGAAGGAAGAATTAGTGTGGCCACTCATTCAAAAGTTGTAGAAGATCCCAGTTCAAACAATATTGCCAGAACTTGACGAGGAAGGAAAAATCATATTGCAACCTATAGCAGTCATAGAAACAGGAACCCGATAGCTATGAAATCGATAAACTTCAGAGTATCTCATTAAGTGGAAGAACTTATCTGCTGAAGATTCCACATGGGAGGACAAGAATTTTACATAGAAGCATCAACAAGTACTCAAACGTTGAGGACAACACTTTTTGAATGAGAGTGGCATGTTAGGTCCCTATACTACTAGTATAACCCCTTATTGTTATTAGTGCAACCCCATTATTATATTGTTGTGCCCATGTAGTCCCCATATTGTTATTATTGTGCCCCATATAAGCCCATTATTGTTATTTTTTTGCCCTTACGTTATTATTGTTATGTCAGCTGTGATTACATTATGACTCCTTAGACTCCTATATATAGAAAGGAGGTATTGTCATTTGTATCATCCAAGAATTTCTCATTTGTGTTATGTAAAGGAGGTTTCCCCCCCGAAGAAGTTTATTTTTAAGGTGTTTATCTCTCTTTTCTATCTTTTTGTGAGCTAGTTTCATAACACAATGATTATCTCAAAATAAATGAGAAAAAATGAAAAAGTGGAATTCTTCATAGAGGATAAATAATACTTTGAAAATATTTTAATCTTCACATTTTTATTTTTATTTTTGAGTAGACTAATATATTATATTTTTGTTCAAGTATCATTTTTTTCTACTATTATAGAATTAGCCACTATTGCAGAAACAACTTCAAGTTCAATTTAAAAATAATTCAAGTTATTTTTTACTATTTAAATTTTAGTTGATAAATAATAAGTTAAGTTCTGAAGATGGTATTGTTAAATATTTTATAATTAATAAGTTGTAAAACAATAATTTTATATATGACAATTCCATTATTCTTAAATTTCACATTAAAAAAAAAAATTAATTTTAACTTGTCATAATAAAAGAGATAAATAAATTTAACCCTTGAATACGAGATATTTGTTTACAATTCCTATTAAAAGTAGTATCAGAAAATTTAATAAAAATGTTGGTCGATCTGCAACCTTGGAAGCAACCACTTACATTAAGGGATCGAAGGATACAACTATAATGAATCTAGAGTTTCACGCTTGCATACCAGTGAAATGGAAAACAAAAGCATATGAATTATACCAACCTATAAATTTATTAAAAATTGAGAGATGAGCATAGAGATTCCATAATACAACACAAATCTCACTTCATATTTGATCAGCAAAGGTACAAATATATAATACACATATAACTGACTTCGAGACAACTAGATCATCATTACAACTCACACATTGGAAACAAGACTGAGTCCTCGTAACTCCTAATCACTACTACACAGGACATCGAAGCATTACTTCCAACACCCTCCCATAATGCTTACATGGAAAACATATTACAACAATAAATAAATATATGTTTGACCGGTCTTCATGAGCACCCACATCCAATCTGGAATCTTGCAAACGATGTTGTTTCACGACCACATCTTCGACTTGTCACTTGGCCTCCATTTAAAATGTAACCACCTCTGACCATCATTGATGAACTTTGTAGGATCAACAATATTGACAACTCGGTGCATCAAGGCTTCCGCGATAAAAGTCGTCAAGTAATGAACCATCCTAAGGACCAACCAACATCTGTCGGATATTTCTCTTTCGGCTATCCATGAGTTGATAGGATGGAGGTCTAGATACTGAATATGCTCAAGAGTTTATCAAACAACTTGACCTTACACAATAATTGATGTTTTAGACACCGGGGCTTCCAATTTAAGAACCACCAAGCCTTTTTATAACCAAAATTAGTAATGCACAAGAATTGACATTTTGGACATTGGGGCTTCCAGTTTAAGAACCACCAACTCTTTTAATAAAAACACCATAAACACCAACACCATCTCTCACACTCTTTTTCTTTTTAATAATAATAGATATATAACCACACACAATATATTAAAACCAAATCTTGGACCAGAACTCGCCCAAATATTGAAGATGTGGAGACAAAATATTTGTTCTTCTTTTCCAAACTCGTGATCCAATTCCTTTGCCACCACTCTAGAGCTCTTATGCAAACCAAATAAACTACAGATCTATGCTAGCCTCCATCAATAAGCAAATTCACTACAGATCCTGGATTCGAAATTTACCATTCTACCATCATTACTTTTATTCCTCCATGTCATCCATTTTGAATATCGGGGGCTTAAACCAGTTAACTCAGACTGAGAAAAAATTGCATGGCCTTTGGAGTCTTAAGGAGGACGTAGCGGGCACAAATACTAGGCGAACTATTTCCCATTTCCTGGAGTTAGATATGTTGTTATTAGGTGTCACGTAGAAGTTTATGTGCCCAGATCTAATAAATACATGATATTTTGATAGTACTCGGGTTAGCAAGTCCATTCATGTCCTACAATACTGCCATGGACGCCACCACTTTGCAAGCACTGTACAGGACTAATCGTCCTGCAAACTTCTGAGAAACCATGAATCTCCTTATAATTGCATCTGATTGACAATGTTGAACACATGCAATTTATGAAGAGTTGCAGACCTAATGGACAAGGTCGAGGTAGCATGCGCTTCCACTGTAACATTAGGCGAATTTTGAGGTATGAAATGGGCCACCTAAGGAAATTATAAAATAATAGTGTAAATAAAAAATAATATTAGATTACATCATCAAATTTTAGAGGGAAAAAAGAAAAAACTATTTTTTCAACTCGTGTATTCAAGCTATCTCCCTATGGGTTTACTCAAATTTTGAGCGGCAACACTCATTGGATGCATAATTTGATTCCTCATTCAAGGAGTACCCTTGTTTCATACTTTTGATGGACCCTGCTACACAACAAATGAGAAATACATTAAAAACGTGATTGCAATCACATTTTTTCATGTATTTGTCATTTTCCGTATAGCAGGGTCCATCAAAAGTATGTAACATGGGTACTCCTTGGATGAGGAATTAAATTTTTCATCCAATGAGTACTTTCACTTAAAATTGGAGTAAAACCTTAGGGAGATAAGTTGAAAATACGAGTTGAAAAAATAGTTTTATTATTTTATTATTTTTTAATCTTTTTACTTTTTTACTCCAAAAATGGTGAATCATCCCCCATGGTTGACATCACCATATTGAATCCTATTGGTTATTATAAATTGTATTTTGGTTGTACATTTTTCTTAGGAGACCCATTTTAGACCTCAAAAGTCCCCTAATGGTTGCGATCTCTGACACAAATCAAAATTGATGCTTGACCAATGGGATCATCCAATGAGGTTGCGGCCGCGGGAAAATTTACTACATACCAAAACACTCTCCATAATTTTGCAGTCAAATTTATACACAAAATGATCTAGTAGGTTTACGCCAAGTACATAAAACAAATATAAGATTTGCTACTAATGCACCACGATGAACCATAGAAACCATAAAATTTGAACAACTCCTCAAGACTGGGATTTTGGAATGAATGGCCAACCGATGAAGGAGAAGGAAGACATATTGATCCATATGTTTGGATTGTAATCCAAAGGTTTCAGTAGCAGTTTCTTTTAAATTTCCATGCGCCAATATTGAGGGAGTGACCTAGACAACACAATCACACCTAGATTTACACTGTACGTAAAAAAAATAAAAATAATAAAAATAATAATAAATAAATAAAAATAAATAAATAAATTTTACCATACCGAAATCCAGACACTCTTATACTAATCTATTTACAGATAAACAGTTCTCAGATATATTCCATTTCCCTGAGCCCACCCGTGAGGGAGTGAGGCTCAGATTAGCTCTCATACCATATTAGAAATTGAGAAATGAGCAGAGAGATTCCATAATACAACACAAATCTCACGTCATGCTTTATTGATCAGCACAAGTACAAATATATAATACACATATTACTGACTTCGACACAACTAGATTATCATTACAACTCACACATTGGAAATAAGACTCACTCCTCATAACTCCTAATGACAACTACACATGACATGGAAGCATTACTTCCAACAAAATCCTCTCAAATGTCGAAAATAAAAGCATATGAATTATACCAACCTATAAATTCTCCCAAATGTTAAATGCAAAGCAATAAGGAAAAAATAATCCCTTATATCACGTTATGATCCAAAAACTGCAACAACAATTTATTCCCTTTTGAATGCTTCACAACTGCAATCTCTTTAGTTATTTTTTTTCATTTGTTAGTGTAATTTATTTCCCTATCATTTTTGTAATACACGTGGTGTAGTTTCCATATTTATGTCCTTATATATTACCTATGTGATGTTCAAAGTTTTGAAAGGCTAAGACACTATGCCAAATGGCATTTCATTGTGACATGTGGATGTATGAACATTGCTATGAAGAATCGATTGGAAATATGGTTTTTTCAAAATACCATGAAACCCTATGCAAATTAACAGCATAAATGTATTAATATGAGTCAGTGAAACAAATCAATTGCAATTAGTAATGAGTTTGATGGTGGTTTAGACTTGTATTAATTGCTAGGTAACTAGTTATTATGTGTAACTTTTTTAAGAAAAATAGTTCGTTCAGGTATCAATAAGGGCTGAATTCTTCACAGGATCGGCTATATGAAATAATTATTTTCCTATTTAGAGTAATCGATTATTATTTATTATAAATATAACCAAAATTATTAAACAATAAATTCAATTATAAGTCTTTGATACATGAAGCATAGTAGCATTTTTCCTAATGGTTGGTTATTTCAATGAAATAAAGATATTTTTTAGTCAAAATTTTTCAATCATGATTACATATAAATTATTAGATAATAAATGTCATAAGAAAAACAAAAATTTCAAACGAAGTTTAAATGATGTTATTCAAAAACATGTTTACATTTCGATGAAACATATAAACGAAATGAAAAAGGTAAGCATATAAATGAATGAGTTTGGATATTATGGTTTCTTTTTACAACTAAGGAAAAAAAATTAAATAAATGTCTGAAAAAATTTGTTTTCAAACCAAAAGCCATGAGAAATAAAAACCATCATGGTTACACTTGTATGTGTCATGTATTCCCAAGGAAGGATCATTATAGAGGAGGGGAGGGGGTCGTTAACTAAACATAGAGTGTTATTAACAAAACATAGAGGTGAGAAAAGAAACATGAATGCATTCTAAGTCAATAGAACACAGAAAAAAATAAGATCACCAAAACCTATGTTTTTTATCTGAATAATTAAATGAAATTCTGTTTTGTTAAACATACACGGAATGTGGAAGATAATCGTGTGTTACATTATTATTCACATGATGTACATTTATAATACATTTACATGACCATTTGATTCCATATTCCAAGGTATCTTGGACTTCTTTTGACTCCTCACATTTGACACCAACCCTTAGAGGATTAGGTGTCCAACATTCCCCCCTTAATCTGAAGGGGTATGTATGAGTCCAAGAAGCTCTGTAACACAAAATGTGCAAAACTATGCATGGAAACACTAGGTTGAATGTGCTATGTGAAATGTTGGTATAAGGTGGTGGTTTAAGAATGACCACCAACATTGGAATTCTTAATGAAATTCCCGAAACTCTTCCAAATCTAGCAATAAATTGATGTCTTCTACTAGAGGAAGTGCTCCTTAATGTTTTAAAGAGGGAGACCTTCAACCTCGAAGAAGGAAGGTCTACAACCTATGTCAAAAAGGGAGAACCTCAACCTGTAAAGGGAGGTCTCAACCTACGGTGGTTTAAGGATGACCACCAACTCTGGAATGCTTAATGCAATTCCCATAACTCTTCCAAACCTGGCAAGAAGTTGAAGTGTTCTACTAGAGGAAGTGTCCCCAACTATTTGAAGAGGGAGAATCTCAACCTCGCATAGATGGTTTAAGGCTTCCCACCAACCAAAGGCATGCTCAAGGGAATCTCTATATAGGGCTAGAACTTTGAATCTGGTATGGTAGGTTATGGCTAAGGCTTACTTGAATTTATGTGTCTCTCATTACAACCCTGAATTAGGCTGCAGATTCAGGTTGTGGCTCAAGCTCACTTGATGTGGCTTTGAATCTTGTATATGACCATCACTCCCCCTATTAGATACAAGGTAAGATGATGGTGAAATCTCAACTGCAAGATTGTTCAATACTCTAGAGCAAGTTCTGATATGTGACTGAAATATCTTCTTGGTTGTTGAAGCCCATTTCCATGAAGTGATCCATCAATGATGAATCTTTGTTCGTATAGGAGGCTTTTTTTTGAAGCATTTGTTTTAATAATGAGTGATTTTATGACAATGCTCACATATATGAAGATCAAAACAATGATATTTCATATGGCCAACTCAGTCACAATGCTGGCATCTAACATTTTGTTGTTGCTGCTATGGAAGATGAGCATAATTTGGAACACCTGAATGTGAATTGTCATGAAGGAATCCAACACTCTAAAACTGAATGAACCCTGAGTAATATGGAATATGAAAGGAAACATCCTTGTCATATCGAAGACCAATTTTGTGCTTTTTACTGAAAAGCTCTTCCCAAGGTCTGATGATGAGCTTGGGAAATACAGATTGAACTTTTGCATTTGCATGCAAATCTACTCTTGAACTAGGTACTGAATGTGAATCAGCCTTAACTTTATATTCTTGTTGTTTTAGGAGACTGTCTCAATGTTCTGAACAGAAACAGGTTCAAAATGATGACTCCACTACTGTAATTCTTCCTGTTGAGGCTGAGATTCATGCTCCAAAAAATCTATTTTTTTCCTGTGTATTCTCCATAGGGGTTTTAATATCACAAAGAGTGTTCTTTCTTATTTGCACTATATCATGATCAGTGGAACCTATTCGAGTTTTCAAGAACTCTAATAACTCAGTAATTTTGGCCATTTTCTTCACAAGTCAATCTTATGAAATAAGGGGTGGCATATTCTCAATGGTGCATATATTGAACATAATGCATTACATGCGATAGTGCCAATGCTGATAAAGGCAATGCTCGCAAAAAAACTAGTTCAGACTAGTGAAGGATAACCTTTATTTGGTTCTTTCAAAGTTACCTTTTAACACTGAAGTGCACATTCCTCTTATGAAAGCCTTCACATCTATTCTTAACAATTAGTGGCTGGTAGATCAATTATATAGGTATATGGTAGCTATATAAACAACATAACTTTATAAACGATAGCAACAATATAAACAACACACAGAGAATGAATTAACACACATAAAAAATTCAACCTATGTGTACCACACATTCTCACATACCGAGCTCAAGTTGAGGGTGTTATTGTCCCACTTCTTCCTCTTCTACTCATCTGTGTCTCAGCCTCTCATGCAAGAAAATGATTTCAAGCATTGTTTGGCTCTAAATCAATAATTTTTACATTGAAAGAAATGTGAGATACATATGAATAATCCAACCATGACACACAATATCACAACACCAATAGATTCAAATAGGGCCCGCCTGTTATCTCAATTGTACATGATTCCCCCTCATCCTCTTCGTAACAACTCACCACATAAAATATAATTTATATAAAAAGTGGCTACAGACATGGATTTACCGCTTCCACTTCTCCTCCACTCTTCATGATTTTTGTCGTTTTGAAAAATATATTTTCCCAATACTTACATCTCATTAACCATTCTTGGGCAGAGTTCCTTCTCCACTAAGAAACAAAACACACACAAAAATTTAGCTTTCACCAATGTATTGTTGTGGGGACAAAACCTTTAGCAGTGAGGGTGAGAACCCACATGCAGAAGTTTCTTATCTATCTACCCATCTCCACAAAACCTCAGCTTTACCAACCATTTTACTGGATTTCCATGCTCTTTTCACGGGTTTCGGTTGCAATTTATTTTATTATTTTCTCTCCCTTTCCATCTTCAATGAATAGTTAAATGGACTGGAACACAAAATCAGGCACACTGTCCATTTTGTCACAGAGACTCTCTGAATTGATATTCACATTTTCATTCTAATTCAAGCCAAAAATTTTGGTTTATGTTTGGATCTTGATTCCTATTCGGTGATGCATTTTAATATAATGAAAGACTTTTATGCTCTTGTATATGTGCTTGGAGTGTTCTACTACAATAGGTCTGTAGACCAGTTTATAGCTGGCTACTTTACTGGATTCATTGCTCTTCTCCGGTGAGACACAATGCTTCCTCGTAGCGTGACTTCTCATGAAATCAACTCACGTTGTCTCATATGGTGATACTATGAATTGTAACAATGCATATTCTAACTGTACCCAATTCACATGAATAGAAACAAATCATTTCTCTCTTATAATTTTTTGGCATATTTGATGATGTAGAGAGGTTCCTCAATGCTCCGACTTGCTCTTACGTGTGTGACACAAAGACTAGGATTCAAAATTTATTTTTAACTCTTTGCAGGGGTGCTTACGAGTAGCTATCCTTTTTTATTGAAGGAAACTATTGATAGTGTAAGCCCTTCAAACTATAATCCCTTGCTACAACAGTCCGTTTATGAGAAATCTGGGATGATTGCAACATAATGCACAACCTCGTAATGCACAATCTCTCAATTTCTCGAACTCAAGTAGTGTGGCTACTCTATGGGCGATGGAAAGAGAAACTACCAAGGACAGCGCTGAGGAGATTCTAGGCCTGGAAAAGTCAGATAAATGGTTGTAAATACACTGGGCATATAAAAATAGCTTATAACAGTTAGAAAGCAAAGCTCAGAGGGACAAAAATATTCAAGGTAGAATCAGGTATCGACTATCACACATAGAAATGATGGGTCAAGGATGGCAGGACTAAAGCAGGGCATGAATTCGCCTGCAGTTCTGATACCATGTTAAACATACATGAAATGTGAAAGATAATCATGTGTTACCTTATTATTCACATGATGTACATTTATAATACATTTTACATGAACCTTGGATTCCATATTCCAAGGTCTCTTGGACATCCTTTGACTCCTCACATTCCACACCAACCCTTAGAGGATTAGGTTTCCGACGTCTTTCTAAACTAAATTTTGAAGAATTAATAAATGAAATTCTTTTTCTAAAATATTTTTAAGAAATAAGTTTCTTATGCTTTTCCTAAAGGATCTTTGCTTCAACTAATTTTTTATTCAACTCATGATTAATCATTGTCAATCTAAAGATCTAAAAATATCTAATAATATTAATATTATTATGGTTTAGAATTAATTTACTAATATTAATAAAGTTTGATAAAAATTTATTTTTAATATTTTATATATTAATACAAATAGTAACACATGTTAATCGTGATTAACTTGGTCAACCATAATTCAATAATGATCAAAATAAAGCATTATGTTCAGTATGCATATAGTTAACAATAGATATCATGCTTGACATTCCTATCACATACTCAAACATAGTTAACCTTTATAGATAATGTTTAAACAATCAACTATGGTCAACCTCAATCAATAATATGTTTAACATAGTCAACAAACAAAAACCAACATCACAAGATAATGCAAACAAATTGACATTACAATGTGATTAACATAGTAAAACATTCTCAACCTTTGTATACCTTTATAGTCAATATCTAAGTATTAAATGTTAGTTTCAAGTAATCAATTATAGTCAAACTTAGTCAACCATGCTCGATGATAGTCGACATTACTAAATCATAGTCAAAGTTTAAAATTATTTAACAGTATTGATATTAATATTGATAAAGTTTATTAATTAGTTTTAATAAGGTATTATATTGTTAGATGATCCAAAAATAAAATATTATCATAGGTTATAAAGTTAGAATAAAATAATTATTAATTTAATATTTTAAATTAATAATTACTAATCTAGAATATTTAATTATTAAATGTAGACATTTAGGATTAGAATATTGTTGTAAAAATATATGACTCTACAAATGTGTCGTATCTTAGGCTCTAATTTAGGAGAATTGTTAGTAAGTTGTTTAAATAGCTTTTATTGTAAATGGACACTTGTTATTTTATAAGTGATCCATAATTAGAGGTAGTTAGGACATCGAGCTTATAAATAGCTCATTGCAAGAGTGTTTTGTTGTTCGGGCGTAAACTCTTGCAAAATTCCAGATGTAATTTATTTTCTTATTAGTAATATTACGTGTCTGAGGACACTTCTACCATTATTGTGGTATCAGAGCTCCAGTAATGCTGTAGCTGATGTGAGGAGGAGATTCCAGCTCTATAGGCACGTGGAAAACTCCATTAATTTGGTCAGTTAATATTTGGTATCTTTTTTTTTTTTCTCGAAAAGAAATTTAATTATATCATTGATTTTAGATTGAGTTGAAATCAATGGATTGCCTGCCATAGTAGGCATTCATAAGTTTCAGAAATTGAGTGCTCCACTTAATCCGAAAAAAAAAAGTTTGCGCAATTTGGGTACTGTAAAGTATTGCTTTTATTTTCGATTGGAGCCCCCATTTTTCTTGCAGTTGTGCTCGAAAAATTCCCAACATTCACCAGGTGCTCTTTCCCAAGAAGGCTGGAGAAAATCCTGGGTTTCGTGATTTTGGTTTCTTTTTTGTGTGACTTTCATGCTAATGTTGTAGCCTTCGAAGGTTTTATGGGTTACGGTACCTGTATGGCCATGTTACTCCTTGTTTTGTTGGCATGGAATCGATCTGGAGACTAGTGGTGATGCCTCTCGTTGCTACAAGAAGGTTGAATACTATGAAATATTACAAGCATTGCATGATTTAATTCGTAAATTAGCCGAAAAAAAGATAAAATGTGACAGATTCAGCATAAGGAGATTGATTTTTCATTAATGTAGCCTCTTTTTGTAGAAGTGATTGTTAAGATCTGTGATCAATGAGGTTGCCATGGAGAGAGCCAACAATTATAGTGATGATGTCCATCTGTTTCGGCACCCCCAAATCAAACAAGCCCAGGTTCGAACCTCAAAAATTGGATTAGAAATTTAGACTGATTAGGAAAGGAAGACAAAGTTTCTTCAAATCTTTTCATGATTATATTCACTCTGGCTGCTGGAATAAGCGGATTCCTATTTGGATTTGATATTGGTGAGATTTTATTCTTCTTCTCCAGCATCCCCACGGTGGTCCTCTGCTCCTAGTTTCTTAATGCATTCCAGGCTTTATCATTAATAGAATTTGGTGCAAGTCGTACTTCAAATGTTGCATTAGTTGTGGACCAACCTATTTCCTCTCCATTCAACTCCTCGTTGTTTCACTTAGTTGTTTCGACAGCTCGTGCCGAGGAAAAGGACAACAATCTTCTACATTTAGTAGTGTATTTGAGATTGGCCAGGCCAAAAAATTTGGTGAGTCGTGCAGTTGCAATTATGCAAACAACAACAAACAATATTGAAGTAAAGTCACAAGATTTCTCTCATGCGGAGTAGTATCTCTCACAACATCTCTCACGTAGCAGCGCCAAGCGACATCTCTCAAGCATAGCGACTCTCACTAATCAAAAATTGTGTTGAAAGAAATTGTGGTACATGCAAGACAAAGACATTGTTTTAATGCTTTAATAGCTCCATGCCTGCGTAGTATTAGTCTTTTTGTAATGGTATAGTAAGAAGAGTAATTTTTGGAATTTTTTTTTTTGGAGTAATAAGGAAACTTAATCGAGAGATAAGTTTTTTTTTTTGTAATGGAGATATAAAGTTTTTTTTTTTGTAGTGGAGAAATAAGGTGAGTTGGGTAATTTCTCAAAGAAGTGATTTTTATTTAAAAATTTGTAAATTTGGGTTCATCACATTGTAACTCAAAGTAATTTTACTTTGAAGGGGGGTGACAATTTTTTTTTACCAAGATTTGCAAGAGCATTGTAAAAGTCAAATTTTGAAAGTTACCTTGTAAATATTTGAGAAATTGACTAGAGCCAAGTGCAAAGCTCAGTCATTTTTCTCCTGTTTCAACGACTATACGAGGGTCAAGGCCAAGCCCGATAGATCTTTTTTTTTTTTTTTTACGTATTGTGTTGCATGTTGTGTTACCCATCTTGATTTTTTTCTGAGCCTGATTATTGGTGTGAAGCTTCAACACTACAACGTCAAAGTTGATTAATTTGTTTTCTAATTCCGACAAACTTGAAGGCACAAAAGCTTACAAAACATGGCAACGCCTCATCGAAAGCACTCTCATTTATAATGAACTTTGGCATGATATATGTGCTGGTGATATTAAGCCAAATAAACCCACAGATGCAGTTGCACTAGCAAAATGGGAAGTTAAGAATGCCAAAGCATTAGCTCTCATTAAATCTTCTGTTAATGATGAAATGTATGTCCATATAGTAAATGCTACAGATGCATGGTCTTCTTTGTGATTTTTTAAAGACTTCTTTGATACTCAACCTGAATCAAAGAAAGTTGATCTACAATTAAAATTGTTGCAACAAAAATTGACTGAAGCAAGTGATGTCCTTGAATACATCTCCAAACTTAAGAATATTAAGCAGGAAATCATTAATGCTGGTTTTCAAGCAGTAGATGATAGTTTTATGGTCACAATTTTAATTCCTGGACTTCCTTCTTCCTACACACATTTTTTGGAAACTCTACAATTAACTGGAAAGTTAGAGAAGCTAATGTTTGATGAGCTCTATGAAATGTTGACCCAACATGATAAAACCTTTTGGAAGAAAAACAAAGTTGGTGAAGATGTCTTTTTCACAGAGGCCAACACTAGTAAATCATTAACTAACAGTTCTAGAAGCAAAGGCAGAGGGAATTTCAATCAGAATCAAGCAGGGCATAATGTACAAAGTTGTGGTCGAAGCCAAAGCAAAGGAAACAACATTAACAATGGCAACGGTTCAGGCAGGAGTAATTTTCAAGGCAGAGGAAACAATTAAAGAAGAGGCTATTTTCAAGGAATAAGCTATTTTCAAGGAAGAGGAAATAATCATGGTAGAGGACAACATCAAAATAGAAGTCAAAGTAGAGGCAGAGGACAGTTTCCAGGAAGAGGAAGAGACTTAAGTCAAATTGTATGTCGAAGATGTCACAAATTTGCACATTATGCTGAAGGTTTTCAAAAATCTATTGATAAAATACCCAAGTTTCATTCACACTCAGCACAATTTGCAAATGATAAAGACAATGATGGTTCAGAATATGTCTTTACTTCTTCGCCGACATTACAACTTTCCTCCTATATTAAAAGTGATTATGAAGATGCTTGGATCTTGGATTCAGGAGCAACTCAGCACATGACTTGTCGACAAGACTTCTTTTGCAATTTTCAAGATTGCCAACTTAATTCCATCTTTCTTGCAGATGATACAAAACATACTCCTTATGGAAAAGGTTCCATTAAAGTTTCTTTCCCTGGCATTGGAGAAAAAATGATTTCAAATGTATGGTATGTACCAACCTTTAAGAAGAATTTGTTATCTTTATTCACGATTTGACAAGCAGGACATCAGGTAATTATGGAAGATGGCGTAGTTAATATTAATTTAGTCAAACAGAGCTTGCAAACTGTGATGACAGGTTATGAGGATGGAAAATTGTTAAGGATGAAAAGGACAGTTATTCCAAGGCATTCTGACTTTGCAGGGGCAATGACTACAGGAATTTCACCTATAATATTGTGGCATGTAAGATATGGACATTTAAACTTTGAAAGTCTTTCTCAGTTGCAAAAAAAAGGGATGGTTAAGGGACTTCCAACTTTCAAAAAGGAAAATGCAAAATGTGAAGCTTGCATTTGTGGAAAACAAAGTGGAGAAAGTTTTCCAACAAGTTCTTGGCGTGTATATAGGCTGTTGCAACTAGTTCACAGTGATATTTGTGGACCACTACAAACTTCACTAGGTGGTTGCAAATATTTCTTACTATTCATTGATGATTTCAGTAGAATGACTTGGGTTTATTTTTTGAAGCAAAAGGCAGAAGCATTTGAAAAGTTTAAAATTTTTCGCCAAGTTGTTGAAAATGAAGTCAAAGAAAAGATAGGGACTCTCGGGACAGATAATGGGGGAGAATTCACTTCAAATGAATTCAAAACTTATTGGAGCGATAATGGCATAAGAAGAGATCTTACAAATGTTTACACTCCACAACAAAATGGAGTAGTAGAAAGAATGAATCGCACCTTATTAGGAATGGCGAGATCCATGTTAACTTTCAAAAAGTTAAGTCCAACATATTGGGCAAAAGCATTTCATACAGCTGTCTACTTAAGAAACAGATCTCCAACTGCTTCTTTAGACGGAATCACACTTGTAAATAAAGTCCCATAATAAGGCTTATATTTAATAATATTTTAATTTATTTAATATTTAAGTCTAAAAATAATTAATAAAAATATTATTATTGTTATTAGTATTCATATTAATAAAATTTATTAATAATATTAAAATTAATATTTCTAAATATTGTTTAATATATATATTTAATAAGGTTTAAGGTTTACATAATAATTTTTTCAATATTTTATTTTTAATACAACTTTTATCAATGATATAACCATACTCAATAATGGTTAAACCAAATCAACTATTTTCAACCATGGCCATTGTGGTAATCCATAATCGACATGATCAACAACATTCATTTGTAATTAAACATTAATAACCATGAACATCATTGTCCATCCATAATCAACCATAGTTGACCATAGACAACCATGTTTAAAATTGACATCACAATATGACAAATAAATATTATCGTCATGTATCAAATTAAAATCAACATCACAATCTAGTACACAAAAATTTGCATCACAATGCGATGAACACAAATTGACATCACATGTGTTGAGCAAGACGCCATGCTACATGATGATAAACAAAACTCAACAACATAGTATGATGAATAAAACAATCAAGGTCACAATATGACAAAATAAATCCACACAACGATGTGATGAATAAATCACAATGTTGCAATACGATGATATAGTCATAGATAGTCAAACCTCGTAGTTAACCTTTCTATTCAATATTTAAATAGTTAACCATAATCAATAATAGTCAACCTTTTTCACCTATAGTCATCCTCAGTCAACCATATTCGACCATATTAAACAATATTCAATCATGGTTTACCATCGTCAACCTTAGTCAACCATAAACAATCTTACTTAATCATAATCCACATTTAAAATTGTTTAATAATATTAATATTAATAAGGTTTAATAATAAGGTTTATTAATAGCATTAATATTGAGTTTTATTAATAAGGTTTTATTAATATGATATTATATTCAATAAGGTTCATAATAAGATTTACATCGCATGTGTTGAGCAAAATGATCACATCACATTGTGATGAACAAAACTCAATATCACAGTATAGCAAATAAAAGAATCATCGTCGTAATATGAAAAAAGGAATCTACGTCAAAATGTGTCAAACAAAAAACATCATAATATGATGAACTGGAATCAACATCACAAAGTGAATAATAGAAAGATGATGTTGAACTATAACAAATAAATAACAATGTTACAACATGATGACACAGTCTTACATATTCAACCTTTGTAGTTAATGTCTATAGCCAATGTTTAAATAGTCAATGATGGTCAAACTTAGTCCACCATAGTCAATGATAGTCAACTTTGTTTACCTATAGCATCCTCTATCAACCCTAGTCAACTATATTCAACTATAGTCAACCTAGTAAGTCTTAGTCAATTATGCTCAACCTTCATCAACCTTAATAAGTTATAATCATGGTTTGAAATTCTTTAATAATATTAATGTTAATACTCACGAGGTTTAAAATGTTTAACAATAATGTTTATTTATAACATTAATATTAAGGTTTATTTGTAAGGTTCAATAAGGTTTTACTAATAACATATTATATTTAATAAGGTTTCATAATAGGATTTCACAATAGGATTTTCTAAGGTTTATATTGAATACGATTAAAGGTTTATTTAATATTTAATTTTAAAAAGAATTAATAAAAATAAAAATATTTTTAAAGTTATTATTAATGTTTTATTTATAATATATATTAATATTAAGGTTTTGAATAACGTTTAACATTTTAAGTTATGAATAAGGTTTAATATTTAAATTTAACAAGATTTATGGTGTGTTTAATATTTAAGTGTTTTCAATATTTAGTTTTTAATATAACCTTTATAACATTTCTTAATAGTGAAATGTTATTAAGCTATGGTTAAATTAACTCAAATATTGTTAACAATGGTTTCTATGGTTAACACTTTCATCCATATTTATATAAATTTAAGCATTGACAATCATGGTGAATAATGTTCACACATAGTCAACCATAGCTGACCATAGACAACTATGTTTAAAAATTGACATTGTAATATGAGAAATAAATATCAATGTCACAATGTATCAAATAAATATCAACATCTCAATCTCATGAACAAAAATTGGCATCTAAATGTTATGAAAAAACTTGACATCACATGTTATGAGAAAAAAAATCACATGAAAATGTGACAAACAATGACCAACATTGTAATGAAACAAACAAAATATCAATGTTGTAATGTGATAAAAAAAAAAAAATCAATGCATGGTTGACCATGATTAACTAAGGAATACAATACTTAGTCATAGTTATCTATTTTAATATTAGTCAACCATAGTCAACCATGGGCAATCATAGTCAACAGTAGTCCCTTTGTCAACCATGAGCAAGGATGGTCATCTTCAATCAATCATAATCACCATATAGTCAACCATGGTCAATCATTATCAACCTCGGTTGACATGAGCATGCATGGTCATCTTTTATCAACCATAGTGACCATACTCAACCATGGTAAACCATCGTCAACCATTGTCAACCATAGTGAAGGTGGTCAACCATAGTTGGCTATGGTCACCATGATGTACTATGGTTAACTATAGTTTTCCATAGTCAACTATGGTAGTCTGTTGGTAACTATGGTCAACATGGTCGACCATCATCAACCATAGTTGTCTTTGATCACCATGGTTAACCATAGTCAACGATGGTGAGATATGGTCTACCGTCAACTTTAGCTAGCCATGGTTAACCATAGTCAATGATTGTCAATTCTGATCAATCATGACCAAACATTGTCATCTATGGTTGACTAGAGTAAACTTTAGAAAATCATGGTCGACCCATGCTCAACATGGAAAACTATGGTCAACCATGGTTAGAATGGTCGAATGCTCAACCAAGGTTGCCATCGTAAAAAATGTTCAATCATGGTGATCCATTATCAACATGGAAAACCATAATCTATGATAGACAAGTATGGTCAACCATTATCCAATTGGTCAAATCATGTTCATCTATTGTTAATATCATCAACCATGTTTAACATACCCAAACAAAATCAACCATACAATATTTTGGTCAACCATGGTTAAGGATAAACAATTATAATTTTTCATAGTCAACTATAGTTCATTTTGAACAATTGTGGCCATCCAGTTAACGATAATACTAACAATAATAAACCCTCGTTAACCATAAATTGAACATATTTAGCCATAGTCAACCATGGTCTACTAATCCTTCCCATTTACAATGACTATTTACTAGCACAACCACATTATTAAATGTGTATGGTATATGTAGATCAACATCATTTTTCACCTTTTATGTGCTAATCAACATATAAAATGATGGTGATCAATGTATATCAACCACATTTTCTATTGTGATTGTGTTCATTATGATAATTTGAATTTTTTGGTTGTGTATAGAATATCTTATAGAATATGGTTGGCACACAAATCCTCCACAATTGGAATCGAGGAATTACCTTTACATATTTGGATATGACATGAATAAGGTGATTATTTCAATGTCCATTTATTTTTTTGTGTCTTAAATATTCTTTTGGTAAATAGATTTATCTATCTTAGTAGAAACAAAATTTTTTAAACTGTGATTTAGTAATTTATTCATGATTTTTTATTATTAATTTTATTTTAAAATGTGAAGATAATATTATCAAATGTTATCTTTAACATGTAATTTAACGCTTTTTCGAAATATTAATGAATATATATGTATATATGTATATGTATATGTATATGTATATGTATATGTATATGTATATATAAATATATATATATATATATATATATATATATATATATATATATATATATATATAAGTTGATTTCGAATCCTATTTGACTGCTTGCACTAGATGCATTGATTCAAGTGTATATGTTAATTTTTTATCTAATATAACTAGATGAATGATGTGCATTACTTTCAAAGTAATTAGAGTAACGGTGTGCATTGATTTAATTGGGTACATGAAGTAATTATTGATGACATGCATTAGTTTTTGTATTACAATAATCATCAACATAGATCCATATTAAATAGAAATGAGTAAGAAAGATCTTGGATCCTTCTTAATCATCATCCTAAATACATCGTAAATGGAAATGAGCAACAAAGAGAAATTCACTAGAGAAAGACACATGAAATGACAACTAAGGATGCATTGGTTTCAATGTAGGAATTGATTTTTAGTTTGAAGTAACTAGACGTATGATGTGCATTACTTCCAAAGTAATTATATTAAAAGCGTTCGTTTATTTTGGTGTATGCACAAAGTAATTATTGACAACATCCATTAGGTTTTGTCTTACAATAATTATCAGCCTAGGTGCACATTAAATAGAAATAATAAAAATAAATTCAACTCAGAAAGGAAAAAGAAATGAAAATTAAGGAGTGCCAAAAGCAAAGGGAGAAGCAAAGAGTAGATAAAAAAATGTAGTCACAACAAATGACAACTCGATAACAACAAGAACAAATGAAAGAAAAAAATGAACAAGAAAGAGCATGTCAAAGAGAGTATCAAAGCACATCTCAACAAATAAGGTCTTAACAAATGGAAATTGAAGAATGCCAAGAGTAAAGAACATAACAAAATTCACAATGAAGAAGAAATCAACAAAAAAATAGAGAGGAAATGATAACTCGAGAGCATGAAGAATAGCGAAAATGAAAGGATAAACACCAAAGAGCATATTGTAAAATACAGAAACCTTCAAGAAACTCAAACATAACACAAGATGCAAAAGAAAATGCTATGAAAATAAGATGTTTATATATACATATATATATATCTATATATATATATATATATATATATATATATATATATATATATGCTCAAAATCAACCTTTAACTCTCATTTATATGAATATCGAACATTGAAAATTTCGTGATAGGGTTTATCGATAAGCTCAAGTTCAAATTTGTCATGCGTGTGAGGAGCAATATGCTCGAATTTATGTGTTTAATATAAATGTAGGTCCAATGTGCATGTTATGTAAAAGAGAGGGAACTCATCAAATTTATCTTACACATATTTAACATATCTAAAACCGTCATATAATCATATGTTTGACAATTTTTGTGTGGACACGCATAAATGAAACCAACCGACATACATCTTAATTACGGATTTATCAAGTGTCAAGAGGGATCAAATCCCTCTAGATGCACACCTTTCCTCAGGTTTTTCATTCAAAGAAAAGTTTGCACCTCTCGATATTTGATCACTCTTGATACTTAATCAATTTAGAGTTAAAATATATCTCAACTAGTTTATAAACAAAATGACACCCTCATTCATTTTTTCTTTTTAAATTTTAACTATATTTTAATTTAATTAAAATCCTTAAAAAAATAAAAATTTGAATTAATCAAATAAACTACTATTTTTAATCAAATTTTTATCAAAAATTTAAAATTTAAAAATTTAACTTGCCCAAAAAATTCATTAAATCCCTTAGATCTAATATGTCAAGTAACACATAAAAAATACTTAATGTTAACATATAAAAAATACTTTGTTGAGATATTGATCTCACTATCACCTAAGTGTCATCATATTTAATTCCATTGTATGCTAGGTATTATAGTCAATTCCAATGTAGTTCAGTTTAGTCGAGTATCACTCTAGTCATTTATCGTTGATGCCTCCAATGTAATCTTATTTAAATATTTTGGAATATTGAGAAGAGAAATCTATGCTCCACATTTTGTTTTCACTTTTTATCATAATATCAAAGCTCTAAGTTACATAAAACTCTAGAAAAAGCCGTGTGTCATAAAAGGCCTTGAACGGAGAGATTTTGAGCAAATAACAATCACTGACAATAATTTAAAAAAAAATGAAAAGAAAAAAAAAACAAAACAAAACTAGCGTACTTATTGTCTCTACTTAATTACGCTGATCAACACAAACGTATCAAAATTGGAAACTCAGGGCATACACTGTGTACTGAAAAATGCGCTGCAGCATGCCCAAAACGCAAAGATCGAGCCACAAGTGAGGAGCATGATAATAAAAAGTCAAGGTAAAAATTCGAGCCAGGTTTAAACCAAAGTCCTCGTACGGAAAGAGGTATCACCGTCAAAGTTTAAAAAAAACGAAAGGATCCTCCATGAATTTCAAAAAGGTTCATATTCTTCATTTTTGGTATCCACATTAAATGGTGATTTTATTTTATGGGCCTCGAGGTCTCCTTTTAAAAGAGTTATTTCTAAGGCCTCTTTAAAAGGGTTATTTCAATATTTTAGAGTGTTTTTAAAAGTTATTTTAACACCTTGTTTAGAAAGGGACCTTTTAAAGGGGTAAAGGGAGATTTAAAAAGAAAAGGATTTTGAGTTAAGGGAAAAAAATGTTTTAATTTTTTTTTAAAGTTAAAAAGAAAAATAAAAAACCGAGCCTATTCTATTGAGAAAGGAGATTTTTGTTTTATAGAAAGGAGGTTGTGTTTGAGATTTTAAAAAGGCATATATATTTGCATTTAAAAAAATGGTTTAGTCTAACTCTTTTTTATAGACCCTGATTTTATTTGCCAAATTTTTGAGTTTTGGTCTTTAAGAATGAAGGCATTTTTGCAAGCCAAGGATTGTTGGGATACCTTGCAGAATGGTTATGTAGAGTCGAGCCAAGAAGAATTAACAACCATGAACAATAATCAAAGTAATGTTGCAATAGAACTTAGAAAGAAAAAGCACAGAGCCAAATGTTGGATACAAAACTCAGTCGATGACTCTGTCTTTGATAAGATAATTGTCGCATGAAAACAAAAGAAGCCTGGGATATTTTGAAAGTTGTGTATCAAGGTAATGATACGGTAATGATTGTTAAATTCCAGACATTAAGAGCTTAGTTAGAAACGTTGAAGATGGCTAACACAGAGAATGTGAACTAGTTCATGACTAGAGTCATGGGAATAGTCAATCAAATCACACTCATTGCATATTAGAATATTGTTGAAAAATTCCTTCGAATCGTGCCTAAGAAAAATTACATGATTATAACAACCATTCTTTGATCCAAATATTTTACAACTTTCTTAGTAGAATAGTTGACTAGATCACTTTTGGCATACGAAATAAGACTTGACTTGGAAGAAGATTCCATGGAACAAACTTTCAAAGAAAATCTATCTATTGGTAAATGCAGAGGCATAGGATATAGAGGTGGCAACAAGCGAGGCAGAGGCTGATGCTGAGGCAAATCAAAACATCAGCAAGCAACAGAGAACTAGAGACCTACACAAAACCAAACATAGAGACACAAAACATGGAGAAAATATAATGCTCAATACTATTACTCCAAGAGATTAGGGAATTATGAACATGAATGTAGAAAGAAACAATCAAATAAGAAAAGGGGCAATGTCCATCTCTCCAGCAATGAAGGAGAATCCTATGAACAATGTTTCCTTCCTACCATCTTTCTGAAGGCAAACACAACAAGGACCCTTGATTGCTGGAGAATGGTTGCAGTAATCATATGACAAGTAACAAAAATCTACCTTCTTATCTTGATGGTTCCATAAAATCATAAACTAAACTTGGAGATCATTCTTGTATTAAAGTTGAAGGGGAAGTTATTGTCGATGTTCTTACTAAATAAAATCAACAAAAATACATACCTGATGTTTATTATGTTCCAGATATGAAGCATAACCTCATTAGTTAAGGTCAATTGATGGAACATGTTTATGATGTAATATTCCAAGGGAGCACATGTTTTACCTTGATAAACCTCCCAATAGAAGACTCATAGAAAAGGTTGAAAAAACCAAGAATAGGATGTTTCCATTGACTCTTAGAAGTCAAAACTTTTGATAGTATTTTGTCCACAATGTGTCAAGAATAGATGAGTCTCAACTATGGAATTCTATATATGGGAATATTCCATTCAAGAGTCTAAGTCTTCTTCAAAAACATCCAATGGTCATTGGTCTCCCTTTTGTAAATGAAAAAGTTGGTAACTATGAAATATGTATTCTAGCAAAGCACAAAAGAAATAGCTTGCTGACATCTTCAACTAGAGAAAAGAAGCCTTTAGAGCTAGTCCATAAAGATATATGTCGCCCAATGCAAATAGAGTCTATTAGCGGCAATCTTTATTTTCTGGCATCCATTCATGATTATAGTAGGAAGATAAGGATTTATTTTCTAAAATACAAATTTGATACTTTCTCAAGATTCAAAGAGTTCAAAGCAAAAGCAGAAAAGCAGAGTGAAAAGCTTTTAAAAGTCCTCAGGTAAAATAGAGGAGGAGAATATAGTTCTAATGAATTCAAATATTTTTGTTAAAAATAAGGAATCATCATGCATAACCCAACAAGACATACTCCATAGGGGAATGGAGTAGCAAAAAGGAAAAATCAGTCACTCATGAACATGTTTAGTTATATGCTTCGTGAGAAGTTGTCAAATAACTATTGGGTTGAAGTATATTCGTCTGCAATCTATGTTCTCCATAGATATCCAACAACTAGTGTCCAAGATATAGTACCTCAATAAGCATGGGATCGTAAAAAGTTAAATGTATCTCACTTTAAAATGTTTGGATTAGTAGCAATTGCGTATGTTCCTGAGCAGCTAAGTACGAAGCTTGATGGTATGAGTGAAATATGTACTTTCATAGGCTACAAATATCAGTAAAAGGCATATAGGATTTACAATCGAGTTACTAAGAAGTTTGTTTTAAGCAGAGATGTTAATTTTTTTGAAAATAAACCTTGGTCTAATCATATTAATGAAAATTTAAATTAGCTTGTTTATTGTTAGGTCCCTATACTACTAGTGTAACCCCTTATTGTTGTTAGTACAACTGCCTTATTATATTGTTGTGCCCATGTAGTCCCCATATTGTTATTATTGTGCCCCATAGAAGCCCACTATTTTTATTATTATGCCCTTACATTATTATTGTTATTTTGGCTCTAACTATATTATGACCCCTAAGACTCCTATATATAGAAAGGAGGTCTTGTCATTTGTATCATCCAAGAATTGTTCATTTGTGTAATGTAAAGGAGTTTTCTCCCTTGAAGAGGCTTATTTCTAAGGCGTTCATTTATCTTTTCTGTCTTTTTGTGAGCTAGTTTCATAACATTTGGTATCAGAGCTTTGGATTCTAGGGTTTCACTGCTCTAAACAGGTCATCGTGGCATTTGCGCTATAACTTTCTTATGTGATGTTTCAGAAGCTAAAAAAAAAACTCGTTTGAGAAGAGATTTCACTGAACCTTGGGTCTGAATTTCATATCTTGTCTTGCTATATTTTCAGAGATATGATCTGAGGAAGTTATGGCTTTTGCAAGCTCTAGAATTTCATCTAAAATAGGTCATCATAAAATTTGCACTATAACTCTTTCACTACAAAGTTTTAGAAGCTAAAAAAAAAAAACCATTTGAGAAGAAATCACGCTAAACCTCAGATCTAAATTTTAGATCTTGTCTCACTGTAATTTTGGAGATATGGTCTGAGGAAGTTAGGGTTTTGGGAAGCTCCCGAATTTCATCTAAAATAGGTCATCATGGAATTTTTGTTATAGCATTTTCACTACGAAGTTTAAGAAGCTCAAACAGAAACCCAATTAAGATGAAATCGGTCTGAACCTTGGTTCCAAATTTCAGATCTTGTCTCACTATATTTTTGGAGATATGATCTGAGGAAGTTAGAGATTTTGTAGACTCCCGAATTACAGTCCAAACAGAATCCTATCTTGATCAGAGTTGCGGTGTTAGAAAGAGAATGCAGAGTGCCATTGCAAGAAGAAATTTTAGAACTTGGAGATCTGAAATTACATAGTTACAGTCGTTTCAATATCGAGCTCCTAAAATCAAGATAAGGCGATATGATGAAGTTTGATGGCAAGGATCTTGTAACTTGGATACTACAGATGGAGCAATATTTTGATCTACATGGTGTACCACTGTTACAAAAGGTATGTATTGCATCTTCATATTTAGAACCGGATCACTTTTTATGGTATAAAGGGCTTTGTTCTCCTAAAAAACTTGTTATGTGGTCAATTTTCATGGAGGAAATGATAGCACATTATGAGGATACAAAGAGCAACACCTTCTTTAGAGCAACACCACAACAATTGGAAGAAGAAAGAGCAAAAAGGCTCTTTTACAAAGTGGAAAGAAAAATTATGGCAATAAGGAAGTCTAGCCCTCACAACTATAAAGATGGAAGTGTTTTTTCTCCTAGCCTTCCACAACCTACAAGGGTTACACCACAACAATTGAAAGAAAAAAGATAAAAAGGGCTTTGTTACAATTGTGATAACAAATACATTAAAGGTCATAAGTATGCTAAGAAGAAATTATTTTACATTGATTGTGGAGAGGAGGAAGAAAATGATCAAGAAACATAAAAAGAAGAGTCTATACACCAGGAACCAACCTGAGAGAAAGAAGAAATGAATCCAACCATATCTTGTAATGCAATGGCCGGAATTACCACTCCTCAAACTATCAAGATAGAAGGACATATCAAGAAGAAAAATGTTCAAGAAGTGAAAGATCACATAGAGCATCAAGAAATGAATCTGACCATATTTTGTAATGCAATAGAAGAAATTACCACTCCTCAAACTCTTAATATAGAAGGACACATCAAGAAAAAAAAGATTCAAGCAGTGAAAGATTACATCAAACATCAACAACAAGTTCTTCAACTTTTAAAGGATAACACATCTTGGGTGTAGAATCGAATGAAACAACAGGCAAATCAACACCGCAATGAAAGAAGTTTGGATATAGGTGATTGGTTATTTTTATGGTTCCATACACACAAGTGAATGCCACTCAAGAAAACTATTTATGAGAAGGAAATGTTGGCAATACTACACGCACCTAAGAAATGGCAACCTTACCTAATGGGAAGACACTTGAAAGTAAAAATGGATCATGATAGTGTTAAATACTTTTTAGAAAAAATATTATCCTCTAAGGAGCAACAAAAATGGGTCACAAAGATGTTGGGTTATGACTTTTAAATCATCTACAAAAAAAGGAAGCAAAATGTTGTGGTAGATGCACTCTCAAGAAAGGATGAGGATGTGGAAGCATTGTTGTGCGTCGTTTCTATTATCCAACCATATTGGATAAACGAAGCAAGGTATGAATGGAAGAAGGAAAAAGAAGTGTGGTCACTCATTCAAAAGTTGTGGAAGATCCCAATTCAAACAATATTGTCAGAACTTGACGAGGAACGAAAAATCATATTGGAGCCCGGAGTAGTCACAGAAACAACAACCCGACAACTACGAAATCGATCAATTTCATAATATCTCATCAAGTGGAAGAAATTACCCACTGAAAATTCCAGATGGGAGGACAAGAATTTTATACAGAAGCGCCAAGAACTACTCAAGCGTTGAGGACAACACTTTTTGAAGGAGAGTGGTATGTTAGGTCCCTATACTACTAGTGTAACCCCTTATTGTTATTAGTACAATCGTCTTATTATATTGCTGTGCTCATGTAGTCCCCATATTGTAATTATTGTGCCCCATAGAAGCCCACTATTGTTACTATTATTCCCTTACATTATTCTTGTTATGTCATCTCTGATTATGTTATGACCCCTAAGACTCCTATATATAGAAAGGAGGTCTTGTCATTTGTATCATCCAAGAATTGTTCATTTGTGTAATGTAAAGGAGGTTTCCCGCTCGAAGAGGCTTATTTCTAAGGCATTCATCTATCTTTTCTATCTTTTTGTGAGTTGGTTTCATAACATTTATCCACCACAGCTACCAAGATTGCAAGTTCAAGAAGAGCCATACCAATCTCAAAATGGTACATCTTCCTAAAATGAATCCATCAGTGATTTATCATCTTTAGAAGACAATTAGAAAACAAGAAGCATCAAATAAATATATAAGCAAGAACATGAGTTTGATCAATAGGATATGTTTTCCTTTATTTTGTCTCAATGAACCCATTTTGAAGAAGAAATTAATGGAAAACATTGGGTTAATGCAATGAATCAAGAAATTTTTTCCATAGAGAAGAATCAGACTTGGGAATTAGTTGATATCGCAAGAGACAAAACAAAAATTGTTGGCATTTTGGCACCAGTGTGGCGCTATGGTACAGGTGTTGTCCTTGATGGCAACTCACTTTGGTGACAGATCTCAGTTCAGGCGCTCAGAATGAAGGAAATCTTGTATACGCAGGTTCACCTTGCCGAAGACGCATATACACGCGGGTTATACATTCAAAAGTCGCGTATGCGTATACACGCACTTTTATGCACAGAAAAGCGCGTACATGGTGGGAAACTTATTTTTGGTCCGTGGTTGTTAGTCCTTGGAATTTGAACCTATGGTTTTGGACCATGGTATCTCGTTAGAAGTGTTGACCCCAGGTTTTGGGCCCTTGGTATTGGTTTATTATGGTTTTGGACCGTGGTATTGTGGAAGGACTAAAACTATAAAAGAGGAAGGAGATCATGTGGCAAAGCATCATCTGATTTATTGAATATCTGATATCGTGCTAGATCTGGAATACTGGTGATTGGGTTATGGTGCAGATCTAGATTTGAATGAAGGAGGAACCTAAGCGCGAGAAGGATAAGGACTATTGATGGATCAAAATCTCAAGGCTTGAACATTGGTATCACTATCTGTACGCAGGTTTAGTGAAGTGCAGGTGCATATACACGCTTTTTATGTGAATGAAAGAAGCGTATACGCCGGTTGGTTGTGGTACAGAAGCGTATACACGCAGATTGATGAATAGTGAAGTAGCGTACATATCTTGATTTATGTTCTAGCTGCTTCTGTTTTATTGCTACAATATTCTGGGTTCAGAATTGGTGTTTGATTACAGTTACTGTGTTCTGGGTACAGCTGACAGAGAAGTGTTTATCTGATTCAGTTTTTGATTGGTGAAAGAGGTTTGGTTGATGCAGAAATACTTGATGTTTGATTGATATTACTTGTGGATCCAGTCTGAAAATTAATGAAATGAGGTCCCTAAAAGCAGAGAGAAGGTTGCAGCCTTCTGCAGGTAGGAGCCTGCGTACTAGTATCTCAAGCTAGTACAAGAACTAAGGGGGTTGGAGCTCCCTTCCAGGAAAGTTGGAGAACGAGAGAGAGTTGTAGCTCTCTGCAGGTTGCAGCCTGCGTACTGGTCAAGACTTCACCAGTGCAAAACATTGTAAAGAGAAGTTTCTAATTAAAAAGAAGATAGAGACGAATTGCAGCAGGGGGTTTTCACCCACATTGGGTTTCCTCCTTATATCTTGTGTTCATGTGTGTGACTGTCTTCTGCTCTGTTTCACTGGTTCTAGTACTGTTTATTTACTTCTGATTCACAGATTAATAACTGACATCTTAAAGATAAATCAAATTATAAGTCTGCTTTATATACGCGGTTTTCCCTATCTGAAGTTGCATATATACGCGATTTTTATTAACTGAAGTAGCGTATATTATCTGAAGTTGAAAAAGGAAATATTTGTCTTAATAATACTGATTCACCCCCCCCCTCCCCACTCAGTATTATTTCCAACAATTGGTATCAGAGCAGGTCCTTTCTGAAGAAGCTTGATAGCTTGAAGGAAGATCTTTCATCATGAGCAACTACGAGAGGGAAGCATCAATCAGGCCACCGGTTTTTGATGGGACAAACTTCGTATATTGGAAGGTAAGAGTTACTGCCTATCTTCAATCTCTGGGTACAAAAGTCTGGGACATCATAGAAACAGGGTATACCTTTCCATCAGCTACCCCTACAGATCCAGCTAAGAAGAAGAAATATGAAACAAATGCAAAGGCGGTCAATACTCTTCTAGGATGTCTATCTCAATCAGAATAAAGTTATGCAGTTAAAATCAGCAAAAGAAATATGGGACAAGATTGTCCTAAGCTATGAAGGAGATGATCAGGTAAAACGAGCAAAACTTCAAACCCTCAGGATTCAGTATGAAAATCTCAAGATGTATAATGATGAAAGTGTGGCTAACTATTTTCTTCATGAAGATGAGATTGTTAATTGTATGAAAAACTTGGGAGAAGAAATAAAAGAGGCTGTTGTGGTTGAAAAAGTTCTAAGATCTTTGTCACCTAGGTTTGAATCTAAAGTTTCTGCAATAGAAGTAAAGGAGAATCTACAAAGTATTAAAATGTCACAACTGCACGGAATTCTTACTGCTTATGAAATGAGGAATGGAGGTCCATCAAACAGGAGAGAAGCTGCCTTCAAGGCTTCAGGCAAAGGAGAATACTATGAATCAGGACACGTGTCAGAAGAAGAAGAAGAATCAAATTTTGTCAAAAATCTTCAAAGGGGTGTCAGACGATTCCGAGGTAAGTTACCTTTCAAGTGCTTTGCTTGTGGAAGAGTAGGTCACTATGCTACCAAATGTCCTCATAAGGATAAGATTGACAAGGGAAAGGAACCTGTTAGATGGAACAAGAAACAGAATGCAAATAAGAAAAGCTATTACACTCATGAAGATAGTGATGGTCTTTCAAATAGTGACGAAGATGAACGAGGTAATGAATATAAACTTTTAATGGCTTTTGAAGATGATGACTACATGGATGCTATAGATGTAGAAGGTTTTTGTGAAGAGATGACTAATCTCAAAATCTGCTTAGAAGAGAAAAATGCAATTATTGATTCTCTACAATGTCAACTGGCTGAAAGGGAAAAACATCTTGAAAAATTGGAATGTGAAATTGTTTGTCTTAGAAAGGAGATTGAGAAAACAAAAGCTATTAATCTTAAATTTGTTAAAGGATCTGAAACTCTGGATGAGATTATCAATGTGCAGCGTTCTCCACTAATCAAGACAGGTCTGGGATATAATGGAGAAACATCTCAAGCTTCTACCTCCAAAAGTTATCTTGATATAGCAAGGAGGAGCGAGAAAAGGCCTAATAGAAATCATCAGGTAAATCAGGGACAATTTACCTCAAGAACGAATAAAGACTATCAAGAAAATTGGGGACAAGCTACCTTAAGGACAAACAGAAGCTACAATCAGCCACAGGTAAAATCTTCCCAATTTGCCTCAAGAATGGATGTCAGTAGAAACTACAATCGGTTGGATGATAGATTTGATAATCGCAGGAGTTTCTTCAATGGCCAATGTTTCTTTTGCCATAATTTTGTTCACAAAGCAGCTCAATGTGTTGCCTATAAGACAATCATGACTAGAGAAGCTCAAAAACAAAGGAACATGACTGGAATCACGAAAAGGACTTATAACAACTTTTCGGCCCTTGAAAATGAAGTTGAATGTTCTATTTGTAATAACTTTGGTCATGAAGATTCTGAATGTAGGAGCAGGTTTTGGAAGACAACTCAGAAGGAACATACATCAAGTGCCAGAACATGGAGAATGAAGGAACCACAACCAGAAAGATGTGGGATAGCTTTCTATGCAGAAGGACAGGAAAATCTATGGTATATCGATAGCGGATGTTCGAAGCATATGACAGGGGAGAAAGAAAAACTTGAATCATATACTGCATTAGAAAAGGGAAAGAAGGTGTCTTTTGGAAACGATACCCCTGCAGCCATAAAAAGAAAAGGCACTGCTCAGTTGAAAGAACAGGTCAAAGCTGGAAATATTTTGTATGCAGATGGCTTGAAGCATAATTTACTAAGTGTTAGTCAGATGTGTGATCAACGAACCGAGGTAATATTTCGATCAAATGGATGTAGTGTTCATGATCTTGATACAGGAAAAACAGTGATCAAAGGTAGAAGAACTCCAAATAATCTATACATATTTGAAGAAGGACAACAACAATGCTATTTGAGCAAGGATGATGAACACTAGTTATGGCACCGGAGGTTAGGGCATCTAAGTTTTTCACAAATAAGGAAAGCATGCAAATACCAGGAAGTTCGTGGTCTTCCAGATATCAAAATACCAGACAACACCATATGCAAATCATGCCAGTTTGGTAAGAAAACTAGAACTAACTTTCCTGAGAAGGAAGGATCAGCTAGCAGGCCCCTTGAGCTAGTCCATACAGATGTATGTGGTCCATTTTGGACAAGGTAACCTCGAGGAGAAGAATACTTGATATTATTCATTGACGACTTCTCCAGGTTTGTTTGGTTAGGACTTATGAAGCACAAAGACGAAGCATTCGAAAAATTCAAATCCTTCAAAGCCTTGGCTGAAAATGAATCAGATTACAAAATTAAGTGCCTCAGGTCCGACAGAGGTGGGGAATTTACCTCAAATGAATTTTTCGATTTCTGTGAAGAACATGGAATAAGAAGGGAATTCTCTACGGCTAGGACTCCTCAGCAAAATGGAGTGGTGGAAAGGATGAACAGAACAGTCCAACAAATGGCTCGTGCTATGCTTGATGAGTCTGGAACTCCTGCAACCTTCTGGGGTGAAGCTGCATATGCTGCGGTTGTTATTCTCAACAAAACAAATGTCCGAGTGAACAACACTCAAACTCCTCATGAGCTCTGGTATGGTGAGACTCCTTCGGTAAAGCATTTCAAAATTTTTGGGAGCAAATGCTATATTAAGAACACTGATGAGCAGCTTGGCAAACTTGAACCTAGAGCAGATGAAGGCATTCTCCTTGGTTATTCTCCTCACAGCAAAGCATATAAGTGTTACAATAAAAGACTTGGAAGAATTGCTGACAGCATTGATGTAGTGGTTGATGAAAAAGGATACATCCCTAGGCAAGTAAATCATGAAGATATCGATGAGGATGAAGACTACTCTCCAAATCATACAAATGATGAAGAAGAACCCCAAGAGGCACTAGAGGGCAGGCAAGGATAGAAGAGAAGACTCCATTCAGATACGTTCAGAAGAATCATCCAGAATCTCAGATTTTGGGGCAGAAAGAAGCAGGTTTACAAACTAGAAGAACAATTGCAGAAGCCTCAAGCTATTTGGCATCACTCTCCTCCACTGAACCACAAAATGTAAAAGAGGCGTGCAAAGATGAATGCTGGGTCAAGGAAATGAATGAAGAACTTGAGCAGATCGAAAAGAACAACACTTGGGAGTTTGTTCCTAAACCAAAAGATAAGAATGTCATAGGAACAAAATGGATCTTCAAGAACAAGTTGAATGGAAATGGGGAAGTTATTAGAAACAAGGCCAGGATTTTTTGTAAAGGGTATGCTCAACAAGAAGGAATAGACTTTGGAGAAAATTTTGCTCCTGTTGCTAGACTTGAAGCCATTCGAATGTTCCTTGCTCTCTCAAGCTTTCAGAAGTTCAAAGTACTTCAAATGGACGAGAAGTCAGCCTTTCTGAATGGAGACTTAGAAGAAGAAGTATACATCGAGCAACCAGATCGTTTCATCCTTGGGAATGATCCAAATCTTGTATGCAGACTTAAAAAAGGCTCTCTATGGGCTTAAACAAGTTCCAAGGGCTTGGTGCTATCGTTTGGATAAATACCTTCATCAATAAGGTTTTTCAAAAGGATCAGCAGATAGCAATCTCTATATAAAAATTGAAAATAACAAATTGCTAATACTTGTTGTGTATGTAGATGATATTATCTTTGGAAGCAATGAAGAAGCTATGAGTCAAAGCTTTGCCTTGGTGATGCAGAAAGAATTCGAAATGTCCTTGCTTGGAGAACTGACATACTTTCTTGGATTGCAAATCCAACAAAATGAAGGCGGTATCTTCTTGTCTCAAACCAAGTACCTCAAGCAGATTCTGAAGAAGTATGGCATGGAAGATTCAAAACCAGTATGTAACCCCATGGTTACAGGATGCAGCCTCAGTGAAAATGATGAATCGGCAGCAGTGCATCAACCACCCTATAGATCTATGACTGGAAGTCTACTTTATTTGACAGGTACCCGACCAGACATCATGCATGCAGTGGGAATAGTTGGAAGATTTCAGGCAAATCCAAAGGAAACTCATCTTCAGGCAGTCAAGAGAATCTTCAAGTACCTTCAAGGAACTCAAAACTATGGCTTATGGTACCCTAGAGATACAGATCTCACACTTCATGCTTAAACAGATGCAGCTTGGGCCGGAAGCGTGGATGACAGGAAGAGCACAAGTGGTGGTGCATTCTTTATGGGTTCCAGATTAGTATCTTGGTTCAGCAAGAAACATAGTTCGATTGCTTTATCTACAGCTGAAGCGGAATATGTGGCTGTTGCATCTTGTTGCACTCAACTTCTTTGGATGATGCAAACCTTGCAGGATTTTCAAATCACTTGTACTCCACCTGTCTCTATCTTATGTGATAATACAAGTGCAATAAGCATTTCAAAGAATCTTGTCATGCATTCAAAGACCAAGCACATACCTATCAAATATCACTTTCTTCGGGAACAAGTGCTTGAGCAAAAAGTCAAGTTGGAGTATGTTCCTTCTAAGGAACAAATTGCTGATATCCTGACCAAACCACTGCCCAGGGAAACTTTTGAATATCTCAGACAGAAGCTGGGAGTAGTTGATGCTTCATCCTGCTGTTGAAGCTTGTTTGTTTCAAAGAAAAGTTAGTGTACGCGAGTTGGATGAGGGGAATCCGCGTACATACGCTGATTTATGCAGGTGCAGTCGCGTATATGGAGTTCTGAAGAAAATCAACAAGGACAGACTCTAGTTGAAGAGAGTCTGATATGGGTCTGTCAGAGACCATCAGGCAGAGGTTCAGGGGGAGCAGATAATCTTCTAATAATGCATTGTTGGCATTACCTTAGAAGCTCTTGGTTCTCGTACTCAAGCTGTTTTTAGTTCAGGTGGATCAGCTGTAGAAAGAAGAACAGAAGGTGAACATGGTTGCTGATATATACAATGATTGCCAGATGCTGCTGATAGTAGTTATTGGTGATTTGCATAATCTTGATATTTCGTCTCTATGTCATGTATATATTTTTCTATCAAGGTCATGTAACGGCCTATTTTGGTTTCCCCACTATGCCTGGGATGATTGATGCAATTGGTTGTCATATGTAAATTTCTGATGTATCCCCACTTGGTTGGGTGGATGATCCCCACTTGGTTGGGTGATGGTTGTATGTATTGAGTCTTTTGGTGATAGGAAGGTCTTTTATGATGTATAAGTCATGGTTCTTCTTGAAGAACACCTTTTTTGCAGATCTTGCCTACAGTCAGGGGGAGCATGTTCAGCACAGCAGAGCAAAGATATCAGCATGTACTCAAGGGGAGCACAGCCCTTTGCCCTTGATGATAAAGGGGGAGAATGACTTTGAGGATCTTAGGATTGCCATCAAGTCCAAAGGGGGAGATTGTTGGCATTTTGGCACCGGTGTGGCGCTATGGTACAGGTGTTGTCCTTGATGGCAACTCACTTTGGTGACAGATCTCAGTTCAGGCGCTCAGAATGAAGGAAATCTTGTATACGTAGGTTCACCTTGCCGAAGACACGTATACACACGGGTTATACGTTCAAAAGTCGCGTATGCGTATACACGCACTTTTATGCACAGAAAAGCGCGTACATGGTGGGAAACTTATTTTTGGTCTGTGGTTGTTAGTCCTTGGAATTTGAACCTATGGTTTTGGACCATGGTATCTCGTCAGAAGTGTTGACCCTAGGTTTTGGGCCCTTGGTATTGGTTTATTATGGTTTTGGACCGTGGTATTGTGGAAGGACTAAAACTATAAAAGAGGAAGGAGATCATGTGGCAAAGCATCATCTGATTTATTGAATATCTAATATCGTGCTAGATCTGGAATCTTGGTGATTGGGTTATGGTGCAGATTCATATCTGAATGAAGGAGGAACCTGAACGCGAGAAGGATAAGGAATATTGATGGATCAAAATCTCAAGGCTTGAACATTGGTATCACTATCTGTACGTAGGTTCAGTGAAGTGCAGGTGCGTATACACGCTTTTTATGTGAAGGAAAGAAGGGTATACGCAGGTTGGTTGTGGTACAGAAGCGTATACACGCAGATTGATGAATAGTGAAGTAGCGTACATATCTTGATTTATGTTCTAGCTGCTTCTGTTTTATTGCTGCAGTATTCTGGGTTCAGAATTGGTGTTTGATTACAGTTACTGTGTTCTGGGTATAGCTGACAAAGAAGTGTTTATCTGATTCAGTTTTTGATTGGTGAAAGAGGTTTAGTTGATGCAGAAATACTTGATGTTTGATTGATATTACTTGTGGATCCAGTCTAAAAATTAATGAAACGAGGTCCCTGAAAGGAGAGAGAAGGTTGCAGCCTTCTGCAGGTAGGAGCCTGCGTACTAGTATCTCAAGTTAGTACAAGAACTAACGGGGTTGGAGCTCCCTTCTAGGAAAGATGGAGAACGAGAGAGAGTTGTAGCTCTCTGCAGGTTGCAGCCTGCGTATTGGTAAAGACTGCACCAGTGCAAAACATTGTAAAGAGAAGTTTCTAATTAAAAATAAGATAGAGACGAATTGCAGCAGGGGGTTTTCACCCGCATTGAGTTTCCTCCTTATATCTTGTGTTCATGTGTGTGACTGTCTTCTTCTTTGTTTCACTGGTTCTAGTACTGTTTATTTGCTTCTGATTCACAGATTAATAACTGACATATGAAAGATAATCAAATTATAAGTCTTCTTTATATACGCGGTTTTCCGTATCTGAAGTTGCGTATATACGCGGTTTTTATTAACTGAAGTAGCTTATATTATCTGAAGTTTAAAAAGGAAATATTTGTCTTGATAATGCTGATTCAACCCCCCCCCCCCCCCCCCCCCCCAGTATTATTTCCAACAAAAATTGATGTAAAATGAGTATATAAGACCAAGAAAAATGAGCAAGGAGAAATTGACAAACATAAGGTAATGTTGGCTTCCAAAGGATTCTCACAATAATTTGGTGTCAACTATGGTGAAATATTAGCTCCAGTATCAAGGTTAGACACTATCTTAACTATTATATGCACAAAAACTCAACACAAATGGAAATTCTATCAACTTGATGTAAAATATTCTTTCTTAAATGGTATATTGCAAGAAGAAGTTTATGTTGAGAAACCTTCTAGTGTCAAAGGTCCAGGACAAGAATTTGCTAATTCTAGCTCCAACAATTAATAGGATAACATTTGGGGAAACATAAACCTCACCTTCATTTGAACAACCTCCACCTCCATGAGCTAAGTCAATTTTTTGGTCTAAGCATTTCTAAATATGTCCCACAAGAACAACACAATCAATGTACCATGATAGCGGTAGAAGTTGAAGCAACCAACTTGTTATGTACCATGATAGAGGTAGAAGTTGAAGCACCCAACTTGTTACCTATAGAACGAGAAAGAGTAGGGGCAAAATCATAGATAAATATGTTCCTTCCCATGAAGAACAACAACCAAAAAAATTGATCAACTAATAACTTCTACATCAACATCAATACCAATTAACGAGGCACTAGAATTTCCAATAACAACACTTCCATGAAACATCAACCATGAAAAGAACCTTACTCTTGTAATTTTATTCAAAATTTTGTATATAAAGTTATAAATCTACCCTTCTTCGTGAGGGAGACAAAACTCAGTGTAACAAAGATTCGAAGGAGCAAGTCAACGTAGTCAACTAGACCCAACAAATCGAGATAGCTTACTAGACTCTATAGTGGATATGTAAGTTGGGTTCATCTTCTAGTCAAGTTGATCTCCTTATTGAGTCAACCAACTAATTTAGTTAGATGGTTAATCTAGTGTAACTGTAAAATCCAATATAAATATGCACATAGGAAATGGAGAATGCAATGACTATTGTGGATTAATATAAAGGAACTTTTTCTTATCTATCATTACTTCTTGTTCTCTTCCCTTCTCTTTTCGAAATGTGTTGGATGTAAATGTATATATAGTATGTGTTTGGTGTATGAGTCTCCTAATAATCTATGGATATAATTCATTGGATCACAACAATCCATATCTTATCTTATTTTCTTTACCAAGTGTTTTTATTTTTGTGTTGTTTAATTCTTATTAAAATTTATTCCAGGTAGTGTCCTCCGGAATTTCTTCGGTCTACCATGGTTGTCACTTTGAATGTTCTAAGTACACATTCAAGGGAGAACAAGGTACTACATTTGAGAATATTCGATTATTTAAGGGGTGTGTGTGTGTGTCAAAATTATGATGTATGATTAGAATTGAATTGGAATTGGAATTTGTCTATTAGTTTCACCACATTGAGATTATTTTTGATGATGTTTGAACCATCCATTGTGGTTTATCATTAGGATATAATGATGAAGAAAATATGATAAAGCTTGAGGGATAAATTTTGTAAGGCCTAAGCAACTAAAATTTCAATCAACCTTTCTGAGAAGTGATTTAATAGTACAATCATTCATTGTCAATTCAATATCCATGTGTCCAAATTATTCTTTAATATTAAAAATTATTTTATTTAATATACTTTAATAGCATAATTAAATAATTCATCTTATTTAAAGTACAAATATTTTATAATTTTTCTATAAAATTAAATTAAACCAATATATATGATATAAATTGAATTTAAAAAACATTTCATATTTTTTTTTTAAATAAACCCCCAAAACATTTTCAAATCCAGATGGATATGAATTGCAGTTATTTCTCTTCAAGTGCAGTTTCTCCAAAGAGATTGAAATTCAACAGTGTTCAACGCTATTCAACGGTTTGTGATGGTATTTAAAAATTTTGAAAGATTCAATTACAAGCTTTGTATACAAGGAATGTTTTATGGATAGAGAGGACAAACTAAATTTGCGAAGAGAAATGTTTCAGAGTTACAACTCATCAACCTCTGTCAACTCCAGAAGCAACCTTCGACTGTGTCTTATCGAAACTATAGTCGGGCAGGAAACCACATATGATTATCAATTTAGATACGGAGTGTGGCTACAAAGGCACTAGCTTGAGGATGGTTCTCATGACCAAATTCTTCATTTCATTGCTGGCGATGTTGTACCCATCTCGATATTTGTTCCCGTGAAGGATAGCTTGAGGATGTTTCTTGGAAGAGAGAGGAGCATTGTTGTCTGGTTTGAGAAAATCCCAATTTAATTCTTGGATTAATTCATTGACCACGCCATGGATATGATTGACCGCATCTTCCTTTGTTAATCCAGGATTCTCTTTCATATAAATGATATACACGATGTTGCTTCCCCACTGGCGTTTTTTTGCCTACATTTCCCATGCCAATTTCATTATCATCAACTATATTCTAATCAAAACTACTTAAAATAATTGACGTAATGCTACGCAAAACTTAGCTCATGGGCGATCAGCTCAGTGAAAATTTTTCGAAGAAAAATACTTGTTTCAACAAATATGCATATGAACAAATATGCGTATGAATCCTTATTGTCCATACAACCTGTCAAGCATAGCTGATCATGTCTCGGCCTTGAGACTTCTCTACCTCTCATGCCATTTCATTTGCGTTTTCGTAAAGCACCATATACGCTGCTTTCATGATCCCATCTATCACATACAATTATAACCACAATTTTTGATTAAATCAGTTTGTTGTTGCTATGCTAATAATGACCAAGTCTAGCCTAAGGATTTAACATAATAGTTGATTACACTCAATATTTGATTAAAACTAATAAATATGACAATACCTTTTCCTAAAGTGGACTTACACCCTAACAAAGAAATTACATTACACTACCTCTAAATGATGGTCAAAAGTAGGATGAATGGAAGGATAAAATGTATAGTCAACCATTTAGGTATGATTTAACTTCCTTAACATCATCAAGATCAAATAATACAACTCAAAATTAGGTAGTAGAGAAGGCCCCAACATAGATCCTAAGAGCATCAACTAGTAAGAGGTACTATAGGACATATTTATGAATGAACCAAAGCAAAAGAATTTGGATAAAATAACACCACACGCGTTAGAGGAAGTAGTAAGGAAGGGGAAGTTAACTAGGTGAGAAACCCAAACAAAAGAGATGATGTTGAGATCATTAGTTGGGCCCCAAATGTTAGAGGAATTAGGGCATGTGGAGAGCATATTCGTTCATACGATAAAACGAAATTTGATGGAAGAATAGCAGAAAAAGGATTAGTAGGCCCAAAAGGAGAAAAATATAGGAAGGGCACAAATATGACTAACAAGTACTCCAGAGGTCAACACAAACAAGCCTAACATAACCCAAAGTAAGGAGCATCTAATGAAGCAAGAAAACCACATACAAATTAAATTGAATGAAGACTTGACTCTCCAAGAGGAAACAAAAGTTGTTGAAGAAGAAGATGAGGATATAGAACAAAAAATCAAAGAACAAGTCTTGTCAAAGCATTCTTAATGGGATACCCTAGCTGATACTGACCAACAAAAAAGTGATGACATAGGAGTACATAAACAACAAGATAAATCAATATAATAATAGTAGAATATTCAAGAATCAATAACATACCTACACTTGACTATGGCATTGCAACAATTAGCACAACCCCAATAGTCTACCTAATAGCAAAGAAGTGATGACATAGGAGTACATAAACAACAGGATAGTATTGAAATGGTGCAGGTCTCCAGAGAAAATGAGCATGAAAGACAATGTGGATAGTATTGAAATGGTGCAGGTCTCCAGAGAAAATGAGCATGAAAGAAAAGAACATGGCGCTGACATCAGGAATGGAAGATCTCGTACTTCAGCCTTGGCAGAGCACTCCTCGAAGACTAAACACCACATCTGCTTAGAAAACGCATCAATTATCGCAAGAGAAGAGCAGCATCAGAAACGGAAAATCAGAGAAGCCCTCGAAATCTTGAAGCATCCTTGTAATCTGAACAGAGACAGCGGTTTGGAGATTAGCGGAAGCTGGCTTCCCCTGATCAGTGAAATCAAGAAACGTCAGCCCGGCCCCAGGTGAGTTGTCTAACAGGTAAGATAGTTATTATTATTGATATTAATATAAGTTTACATATAAAAATAAAAATAAATAATATTATTATAGATATTAGCTTTGTGTTGATTTTAATATTAATTTTGTCCCTAGGTATTAAGATTATATTAAAGCCCTAATTATTAATATATCTTCAATATTGGTTTTTAATGTAATTTAGGCATTAATGTATGTTCTAAAATTGTCTAGATTTTAATATTGAATTAATATAGGTTTTTAGGTTATATTAATATCAATTTATTTAGATAAGTGATATAGATATTAGGTTTTTATTGATATTATTACATATATTAAATTATATAGACTTTAGGTTATTTAAATATTAAGTTATAGAGTTATCAAGTTTTATTAGAATATTAAGTTATATAGTCTTTAAGGTATATATTCTCATATATATTAATATTAGTTATATAGTCATATATATTAATATTAGTTATATAGTTTTATATTAATATTAAGTTATATATTAATACTAAGTTTTATAGTCATATTTAGTCATTAAGTTATATAGTCATTTAATATATATATTGTTTTTTTTTTTTTATATGGATATAGGTATTAGGCTCTATTGATATATATATTAAGTTGTATAGACTTTAGGTGAGATAAATATTTAGGTATATAGTTATCATGTTTCATGTTTCATAAATAGGAGGTTATATAGTCATTAGGTTATATAAATATTAATGTTATTTATTAGGGTTTATGATATTAATACATATTCTAGTTTTTAGATTTTAACATCAATAAAAATTTTAGGTTATTTAAAGTTTTTTGATATTATTATTATTATATATATTAGTTTTTAGATTATTATATTAATGTAGATTTTAGTTAAAAAATTTTGTTTCAAAAATAATTAATAAATAAGATTAATTTATTAAAATCATTATCAAAATCAAAATTAAAATTAGGTTTCATCATAAAGGATGCGCTTCTCTTAGTCTAAAAATTTTTTGTTTCAAAAATATTTAATAAATAAGATTAATTTATTAAAATTATAATCAAAATTAAAATTAAAATTAGGTTTCATTATAAAGGATGTGCTTCTCTTATTATATATATTAGTTTTTAGATAATTATATTAATTTAGATTTCAGGTTAAAAAATTTTGTTTCAAAAATATTTAAGAAATAAGATTAATTTATTAAAATTATAATCAAAATTAAAATTAAAATTAGGTTTCATTTTAAATCTTTCTGGCCGACCTGTGCTTTGCCTTTAATTTTCATCCCTCATGAGTATTTATTTCCTCAATCTGGCTCTTCTTTTATCATCTTTCTCTTTCCCTGATGATGGATCCCATTTGGGATTCGAAACGTTGGTGTAAAAACTCTATTACTGTGGGTTCTCCTATCAAAAATTCAAATATAATAATAGTAGAATATTCAAGAATCAGTAACATATCTACACTTGACTATGCCATGGTAACAATTAGCACAACCCCAACAGTCTACCTAATAGCAACTGATTATGCCTCAACAATCACATACTATTACTCAACTCACATATGAAAAATTATAGTAGAAGGAAAAATAGTTGTGGGGATCATTAAAGAGAAAAGATAAAAGTAAGTTGTGAAGTGGGAAATTTAAGAAGTTGAAAACTCTAATTACCTCTACTCAGATAGACACAAATTAAGTTCTTTCATACAAATTGACCCAATATATGTATGTAATAGCTAAGTAATTTAAAATTAATTTCTGACATTTCCTAAGGAGCATAAGTCAGATCAAATTAATGAGTGGAAGTAGTCAATAAATACTAAAGTATGAAAGATAAAGAAGTAGAAGTATGGATGAATTACACAAATCTTATTCAATAAAAGTTATAAATTCAAGTTCCAAAAGCTAAGGGGACTGATTAGAAGTAATCCAACAACCTGTTCATCAAGTAGTCAAATCTCAATGTAAATAAGTGCAATAGATACATCAAGAAATTAAAAATAATAAAATTGATGAAGCTTCATCTACTCTGCAACAAGAATTCAACGTATTTGACAAGGTGAAGCAACAACTGAAAGAAATAATAGATCATGATGCTACTACAACATCATTTCTCAATAACTAGACAACTTAATTGTTGACTACATGAAACCAACTCAGGATACAATGTATATTGCCCAAAGAGTTGATTGCTAAAATGGGTTCAACTCCCAAATGTAGAGTAGCAACAACACTTGACATTCAAACTAAACAAGAAAAGGAACTTGAAACAACACTGATACATGTGGAAATGAAATGGTTGACGGAAGGAAAAAAAGCTCACGTGTAGGCCAAAAATACATCAGAGCATCTCTAGAGAATTCGATAGTAACTCCAAGAAATAAAGTAGAAATTTAATCGTCAACTTCCTAAGTTTCAGATAAGTTCATTGTCAAATTAGCTCAAATACCCCACTTAGATGAAGACATTGGAGGCACAAGTTAAATATGTATTGAAAGAGTGGAGCACTTTCAAGCAATGTTTCTCAATTCTAGTTCCGAGAATTCATAGGATAACATTTGGGGAAACACAAGCCTCGCCTTCATTCAAACGAACTTCACCTCCTCAACCTAAGTATCATTTTTTGTTCTGAGCATTTCTAGATATGTCCGACAAGATAAACATAATCAGGGGGCCACAATAGAGGTAGATGTCAAAAGGCTCGACGTTACTTGTAGAACAAGAAAGAGGAGGGATCAAAATTATAGATAAATGTGTCCCTCTACTTAAATAACAACAAACTTCTACATTAGCAACAGTACCAATTGAAAAGCTATTGTATTCGCTACGATAAGTTGAAGAGGGCTTAAGCAAAGTGTAAAATGTTTAACACGTTTAAGAATTGTGGATACGGTTTCTATTGCACAGCTTGTGGGGTTCATCAAGAAAGAAGAAGTTTTCTCGTCAAATTGTAAGTAGTATAGTGTGACAACTAGAAATCCTACCACTTGGTGTACAATAAATCCAATAACAACACCTCCATGAAATGTAAAGGATGAGAAGCACCTTATTCTTTTAATTTTACTCAATTTATTTGGTAATGTTTTAAATCAACCATTCTTCAAGAGGATGTGACACATCTACTGCTACGACAACCATAGAAATAAAAAATCATACAACAAAGTTACCACTCTTACAATGGATATACCGATGTTGAAACATTGTGTTTACATAATTGTATCATACTATACCAAATTTATAATGCGCATTTTAGCAATAGGCATAATGTACCAATTTTCATTATGTGTTAATTCCTTTATTAGACATGTGGCGGGGTTTCTCAATGGGTCACACACCCTCTACATACCATAGTTAACCTACTTACCTTCATTTTCAAGCCATATGCCCAACTTCCTTTCCAAAATAATACCATATAACTTGGCTAGGAGAGGGAAAATCATAATTGTCCGATAATTAGAGGGGTTGTTTGTATTACCACTTTTAAAAATAGGGATAATGAGGCTTTGAGTCCATGGTTAGGGAACCCTTGCTTGACCGCTTGATTGAAAATCTTGTGAATGTGGAGGATGAGGACAGTACCTTCGATTTTTAAGATTTCCACCTGGTAACCTTCAATGTCCTTAGCTTTCTCACTAAACAAGTGATTAACCCCAAAATCAATGTCTTCTAATGAGAAAGCTTATTTCGTTGTGAGCAGGGTTTCAAAGTTATCCATGACATTTGGAGATTCATAAAGATTTTTAAGATAGGAATTCCAATCATGTAAAGCAATTTTATTATTATCTTTAGATTTCCTAGTTAGAATCTACCTCCAGAATTTATTAGGAGCTACCTTAGAGAGGTGTTAGAGATTCTCTTATCTTTTACAAATATACTGCCTTTTTTTCCTTTTAGTTAGGGCTTTGTATATTTTTATCTTGCCAATTTTAAGAGATTCATCAACAACTTCCTTAATTGCTCTCCTCGCACTTTTACAATTTTTGTCATACCATGGGTTGGTTTTGCTATTTCTTTTATTATTTGAAACTTCAATTGAGAACTTGTTAACAGAATATGAGAGGGTTGTAGTAAAATTATGATAGAGATCTTCTATGTTGTCTATACTAGATAAAGGAAGCAAATTAGTTTTTAATTCATTTAGAAAGAGATCTTTTTAATTTCTATCAAAGATTAACTTCTTTTGGCTATAAGGATTATCTTATATGGGATCTCTATGCATGAAAAAATTGAGAGTTATAAGTAAAGGCATATGATCAGAGTCAGGCTCGTGGTGGTTTAAGAAGTCAAAATTTGTTATTTCGTTGTATAGAGGGAGATCAGAGATAACATAGTCTCCCTCGCTGCTATCAAGCCCATGGATTCAGGTCATCTAGCTAGAATTATGCTACTTCTTTAGACCATTACAAATTATGAGATCCTGAGCACTACAGAGCTTGACTAGCTCTGACTTAAACAAATTCTCCTCGAGGTCTTCGGAGCTCCTTTTGTACCGGATAGCTAGAGGAAGGTCTTCATCTAACCAAAGAGGATTAGAGTTGGAATGATTGCTTAGAAGAATAGCTTGGTTTCTTGAAGTTCAAGCATTAAAGTCACCCATTAAAAGGATATTGCCTTCATTCCTCAGGCTAGAAATATCATTCTCTAAACCATTGTAAGGACTATTTTTATCTAGATTCTTTTTCTTATAGAAGTTAGAATTGATGGGGGAAAATAATAGATTGCTATGTAGGTGTTTTTATCATAAATGTCAGTAATTTCTATGCAACTATATTGGTTGTAATGGTCATTTTAAATAAATCCTAGCATGGGGAGAGATGTTCTTCTCAATGTAACAAGCTATACCCCCAATGCCTCTATGGGAGGATCGCTTATTCCAAGTAGACCATAACGTAAAGCCATCTATGTTAGGGACCTTAGATTCTTCATGCTCCCAAGTCTCAACAAGCAAAATAATATCAACATCATTCGAGATCCAACTTAGCTTGGGGAATTTGTTCCATGGAAAGCCCCGACAATTCCAAGAAAGAATCTGGAGCATGTTGAATTGCTATTTATTATTATCTTTTTGGTTTCTATCTCGAATAACGGTTTTTCTATTTCCGATTATTGTCCATTTTCCTTCCCTCCTAGATTCCTTTACTTTTTGAACCTCCTTTCTCAATTATGCTTGATCTTCTAGAATGAGATCTTCATTTATAAATATTCTCATTCCTTTTAGACTTGTGGTTTTACTAAGTATGTAATACTTATAGTCAGTAGATCTCACCTTTATTCAGATCAGCTTTCTTTTATTCTCAGTTAGTTTCCCCAACCTTGTTGCTTTTGTCAGACACGTTGTTTCAATTTGTAATATGTTATGTAATTCTGTCTGGTCTATGGCTAAAGTATCATCGTCTACCTCCTCTTTCAAACTGAAGATTATAAGGTTCAAGGCCCTATTGTTATGCTCATGGTCTAATTCTATCAATTTTTTCATTTCATCTTTAATTGGTTTGATATCTAATTTACCTGCCACACTATTTAGGGTGAGGCGGCGATTAAATTTTTCTTCTAGCTCTTTAATCATGTCCTTCATTTTAAGACTCTCTAAAGTATCAACATCTACTTGCTGGGATGTTTGGTTCATATATTGGTTTTGTTTTTCTATAACCTGCAACCTAGTCTCCATTGCCTCCATCTTATTCTCCAATAGTTCTATTTTATTTTCTATTTGTTTTTGGATCTTGTCTTCAAGAAATGTGAATCTGTTTTCCAGCATGGCTGCTAACTCTGTTTGTAGCTTGATTTCTCTTTCTTCTCTACATTTCTCTAAAGACTCTATATATGCATAGAAGCTCTGTAAAGTAACTGTGATAGGTCTACCTTTGATAATCTTTGGTAATTGTGGTGAATTATACATACTTGAAAATTTATGAGCAAATATGTATTACAGAAATATAAGGAATGTGTGCACCTGATATCAGCAAGCTGGACCACATACGCACATGCCCCAATTTTTTTTCTATTACACAGAGAGATCGTGAATTGTTACCGCAGAGAGATCGTAAATTATTACCGCAGAGAGATCGTAGATACATCACCCTAAATTATTACCGCGGAGAGATCATAAATACATCACCCTAAATTATTACCGCAGAGAGATCATTAATACATCCTAAATTATATAAGTGAAGAACTTATTCCTGGTATACATAGTCCACTTTGGGATTGGACTGCACAGTGTTTTAGCAATATCTAATTCAACTATTCCATGAACAATTATTTAATATACATTCATTTGCTTTTAAATACAATTTCTATCTATCTCTCTCTATATATAAATACATATTTCAAGTGAAGAAATTGTGCCTGATGTAGCTCTTAAGTATACATAGTTCTGTCTAGAATTGGACCACAAAATCTGTGGGGACCAAACCTCCCCACCTAACCATTGGACCACATCCTCATGACTCTATCTATATTTATATAAGTACATATAAATTTTATCACAACAATTAACTATATTTAATATTTAATGAAAAATAGACATTCTTATACATCACTTTTTTTTTTTTTTAATATATCATTTTTAATTGAGGATTTACCTTTAAAAAAATCATTTGAAAACTAAGTTCCAAATTAACTATTAAAAATATTCAGATTCATTTTTTCTATTTTATTATATTATAAGTAAAAATAATAATAACTTTTTATTTTAAAAATATATATCATTTTTAATTGAGAATTTATCTAAAAACAATTCATTTGAAAACTAAGTTCCAAATTAACTATTAAAATATATTCAGATTCAGATTCATTTCTTTGTAAAAATAATAATAATAATAAATTTCACCTAATAATTCCATTACAATTTAACTTACTATTAACCAAATTATATATATATATATATATATAGATATAAACTTAATTCTAATATATTTTTAAATCTACTAAATTAATTTAAAATATATTTATAATATATTTAAAATTCTAGATTTTCTTTCATGGAATTGAAGACATCAAAACTAGATCCAAACACGTCGATGTAAAGCCTTGCTACCAATCGTGGGAGATTTGTGTGCCAACCATATTCCATAACGTATCCTATCTGCAACCACAAACAAAATTCAAATTATTATTAAAACCTCGAGGGGCACCGATCTAAACACATGGTTTGAGACTAGAAGTTATATATGCTATTATTTGTCGCTTTTAGGAAACTCCGTTACGAAAAAAAACGTCCTTAATGGTCTTCCCAATTTCAAATTTGAATCAACCAGAACTTTGCTACCGAGTTCTATTTATCTGTTTTGAAGTGCTCCTTGTCAAAGACTTGATACCAGAATCTTGTGCAGACATTCTTTTAAATATCTTCTACAGAAGGCTTCAGTGTCTTCCATAACTGTTGGGAAAGGCAACGAGCGAGGCCCGAAATAAGTTGAGAATACTTCTTATCTCTCCTCCTGTTTGAAGGGAAGAACTCGCAAATTGCCCCCTCTGGGCTTTGAAGTGTTCCAACACACCTGTCATTAATGCATAATGTATTATCAAACCTATGTGTGCACCAAGATAGCAGGTGGTCGCTATCATGAAAGAAGTTGATAGCAGTTGACTGCTTTAACATAAACGAGGGATTTTGTCATAAAATGTGGGTATATATATATATATATATATATCTATATATATATATATATATATATATATATATATATATATATATATATATACCTGAAGACACAGGGTATCCATGTAGTCGAAGAATTCGAAGACCCAACGCTGCTGAGTTGAGATCACTATCAACACACTCCCTCCCACAGCCAATGCCTTTTTCACTCCAATAACTACAGGTGAAATTAACTTCACCCGTTAACAATCCTATGTATGTGTATTCATTTTGAGCATTTTGAAAAAATACTTCTCTTTTATTGATTTCAAAAGATGAATTACAATACTGGAAGATTTAGAGAAGCTTTTATTGATTTGAAAAGATGAATTACAATGTTAGAAGATTTAGATAAATTTCAATCAGAGATAGATTGCTCGAGCATTTACCTGATGCTACACCTTGAATTAAGATGCACTTTAGAGGCTACCTGGCCCTTGGCAGACTCTGTCTTTGAACTTTCTGAAACAAACACACTTAAACTTAAGGAGTTCACCCACTTTAGATTCTTACCAGGGTTGTTAGGTCGTGATACACAGGCTTTTCAAACTCGACTCTAAGAGAGACTTTCTTTTTTATGCAAGCAGATCGAACACAGACGTTCAAAGATGTAGTGCAGGAAGATTATCTCAGACTTCAAACAACAAGAATCTCACTTTAAGACTCTCCAACCCCGAATGTCCCAATGAGTCTTACTTTTCTCTTTTTATAGGATGTGAAGGGACATCAGACAATTGCATTGAGATTCTGAGATATCGATCAAATCACACCAAAAGACAATCATAATGAGATTTCGAGATGTGGGTCAAATCACTCCAAAAGTCAGATAAATGCTTCGAATCTCAAAAAATCAGAATTATTCCAAGTACAGATTATTCGAAATCCTATGGAAAAGATATTTACAATGGGGTGCTTTTTCGTGAAAAATCCCACGAAAATTGGTCACTATCAAAGTCAAGTGACAAGACATTACTGTACATTGTGGATGTTTTTCAAGAGAAGCCCACGAGAACCCTTGGAGTCTTTTATGTTATGTTCCCAATAGATTTATACCCGGGAATCGACCATTATTACGATGGTATGCTCCACTAGTATCCCATGCTTTTGAATAAATCCTTCGGACAATCATTGTTTTCCCGAGGATAGTCTGATGGTTTACTGTGGCTAAGACTAACCAATGATTATGTCCTCTCATGAAGTAGCCTAAAATGCGATCATCAATAAAAAAAAATTAGATCTGCAATAGTCTTACAATGAAGGTGAAAACACTCCATGCCATTACACTCCATGCACTCCTAGAAATCACTTAGAAAGTCTCTTTCAAAGTACCTTGGATCCATAGCAGTCTTATTTATCCCATACCACCTCCACCATTCGTGTAACCAAGTTGATTGTAACAATAACAGTGTAATGAAGACAGGTCCAAATTTTAATAATGTATAATGTCTTTTTGATCTTTCTTCTCTGCACAAGTGATCCCACCACCGATCTTTATAGCCCTGGAAATTATAGACAATGTCAAGAAATACAAGGCTTGCATCATTTTGTGGCCACATTATTCTTGCAGGATGTTCAGGATATCTGGTTCTATTGATAGTATAATATTTAAGAAATGTTTTGGTTCTATTGCTTCCCTCATTCTATATCAGACTGATATCATGAAAAGTTTCCCTTAATGCTTCGTCTGCAAGATCAGAATAGATCATTGAATTCTTATACATCATATCACGTATCCAAGTGTTGGACTTAAGGTAAATATTTCTTTCTGTCACAAGGTGTTGTAAGTCCCAATGAGGCTGTATATTTGCATCCATAACTTTGGTGTTTCTTAATTGCCAAGTGGGTTTGCAGTTTTCACCATAGATTGGCCATGAGGTGTCATCTGGGATATTTCTAAGTTCTTCTTGCTGTGTTTTAGGGTCCCATTCAGTGACAATAACCATTAGATGAATTTTTTCAGATACTCCCTACTCAAAAAATCCGGTAAACAATTCCTTTCTCCCTTTATATGCTCGACACCAAAATCAAAATTTGCAAACAAAGCTTGCCATTTGGCAAACATGGATTCTTCGGGCTTTTTGATGTCCTTTTTTAACACTTTCTTTAGAGAAGAAGCATCATACCTGAGAAGAAACCTTTTATGTATGAGGTTGATGTGAAATTCGTTTATACAATTCCATGCAGCGTTTACCTCTTTTTCAATTGTAGAATAGTTTTTTTGTGCTTGGTTCCATGTTCCCGAAGAAAATTGTATAACTTGTTCTTCTCCTTATTTAGTTTGCTTGAGAATACCTCCCCATCCAATGTTGTTGGCGTCACTTTCTACAATTTTTGGAAAATCATCATCTACAAGGTAGAGAATAGCTAAAGCTTTTACCTTATATTTTATTTTTCTGATGGCATTGGTATGCTCTGAAGTCCAAGGCATTGGATCTTTTTTCAATTGATTTAACAATTTTATGTCATGGACACATCCTTCATAGAGATTTCTGATGTAGTTCGAACAACCTAGGAATCTCTGCAATTTTTTTTATCTATGATTATATCTGGAAATTTATGAGAAAATTCAAGTGCATGCTTTTGTAATATAATTTGGCCATCCTCAATAGTATGTCCTAGGAATTTGATCTTTATCTGAAGCAATTCCTTTTTTTTCTTGCTTAGTACAAGCCCACTTTTATTGACTACCTATGTAAAAATTTGTACATGTTTGAAATGTTCTTCTACATATTTAGAGAATATCAACACATCATCAATATATACAATGAGCCAATCAAAGTATGGCTTGAAAACCTGGTCCATGACCTTTTGAAATTTGGATGGTGCATGTTTTAGGTGAAAGGGAATAACATTCCACTCATAATGACCAGCAGAAATGATGAAGGTAGAGTGATTGTAAATACATTTCATGATGACTCAAATACATTAAATTAAGACCAAACCTAGTTACAATTTCCAACAAATATTACAATATAATTTTTAATTCACCCACTAGGGGGTTGACTTGGACAAATTTCTATAATTTAGCTCAATATTGTCTTGCTCATGGTACATTGCTCAACTAATTTGTCCATAAAGTCTCCAACGACTAGTTGACTTCACCAAAGACTATTTTTATTTGAATTTCCCTTTATTAATTCGACTTAGCCACATGGAAGTTCGATCTCTCACACCCTTGCCTTTCTGACAATTATGTTACTAGGTATGTTGAAGCCAACCTGAATCTAAACTAGGTATCTCTTAGAATCTTCATATCTTGCTTAGTGTTACCACATCATCATGTGTTTGCCACATCATCTCACCTTTTCTAAGCTCTAACCCTTGGAAATTAGAGAAATTGATACATGGGGTTTCTTCCTCTCATTCTGTAGACCCATTTTGACATATTACATGTCAAATTATATCCATATTTTCCCCTATTAAGCCTCTTGGAAACCTGCCCTGCCACATCATCACGCTCAAGTGCATGATCTCTAATGCCCTTGAGGATTTGCAAAATATGAAACATGAGTTTTGTTCCTCTCATTAAGTTGGCCACTTTTAACATAATGCATGTTACAAACCACCCAATGTTGCCCCTATTTCATCACCTGGAAACTCATTTTGACCTATTGACCAAGTTTGATCAAGCTGTAACTCGCCACCAAATACATAAATCAGTCAAATTCCACATGGTATGGAATCCTCTCATCATGCTATACAATACGAGACTGGATTGACCATTTGACTACTGCGACCACTTTCAATACGGAACTATGAACTACCTTGAGAAACGAGAAAATTGTCATATGAGACCGCTACGCTATGAGAGTTTTCATGAGGGATATTGCACCAAGGCCAAGGTCATATATAGCCTTGATAAGGCCCTAACCATGTGGAATTACATAGATGCACCTTGATGCAAGTTGGACTGACCCTTACACTAGTATCACCCCTACAAATGTAGGCTCCCATAAAACCATGAGTCCTTAAGAGAGTCCATATGAGGCCATCAATTTGATTAGGGATGAGAAAGCTTAGGTGAATCTTTCAAGAGATAGGGCATGGACCAACCAAACCACTGAATACAGACTCAAAAGTAACAAGACACTAGTCTAGGATGCCTAATACAAAGCCTCACATGGTTTTTACATGGCTTCAGACTTGTGACCTTCGGTTTACAATAGTGTTGAATGTTGCACTAGAAAATGTATGTACCCATGCTAACAAGTGGGGTAGAAAGCTTAAAATATTCTTCTTTCATAGCTAGTGCACCTTTATCGTACATTCTCAACTGCAACAGACAAAAGAGCCTACTCATCCATGGCTAGCACTTCATCTTCCATAACTATAAAGGCATTGTGTCCATTAATCTCAAGTAAACATCTCCCAAATATTGCATAGACTACGTTCTCAATAGTTTGTCCAACCCCTTTTCCTTCTGTAAAAGACAACATAATTTTCCCCATAAATGTTGATTATATCTTTTCCACCAAATGTGATACCCAGATTAGACCATTTTTAGCATTCCTGTCCTTTCCCTTAAGATTCCATATGTGGGTGCATTATCAACTCAGTGAAACATAAAATGTTTATCCTCTAAAACCAACCACAGGAAATGAACCCACTATTGGCTTCACCATAGGTCAGTTTACATTCACCAGCCTCAACATTCCTAAGCTTAACAACCTCCTCAATACCACATGTAAGCAACAATTTATCATCAGGGCTCTAAGCAACAAATGATGTTGGTTTCTAGTGTGAAATTACTCGAATGTTCTCTTCCTCACTCTATCTATTCTAAAAACCATTTCTTCCAAAAAATTCTAGAATTGAATCTGGCATATATATCCCCCCTATGCTAGGTTAATGGGTAACATTAGGATCCTACTTGGGGACATGTGCTTCTCATGAGATTGCATGGGAACTCCAGCATCTCATCATGTAATCGTGAGAATGACCACTTTACCAATTAAAACACCATCAAAGCTGACAAGTACAATGACCCTTTCCTCTGTGCCTGACCATCATGCAAAATAGTGACACATCAAAATCACGATGCTAGTAGGCTAGAACTTCCTTCGTTGCTAGTCTAAAATAAATTCTAGGCATTTGCAGACCAAAAATATCATCAAGAGCATCCTCCAGATCTGAAATCTAACCCTTACTACCACCTGTGAGTGTATGAAGCTTTACATGTATATGTTGGTAAAAATCTGGTCCACATCATAAGACAAAAGACAAAGACTTTGATGTAGGAATGATATAACATGTATCCTTTCTCTGGCTCCACATACTGCCAACAAAATTCAAAGTTTTTGCTATGAATTGTTCCTCTTCTCTTGGAGACAAAGTGGATCACCCTCACCAAATGAATTAATGGCCTTTCCAGAAAATACAAAACATTGATGTTGTAGGGAGCCAATGTGAGGGTTCGAGGGAACGATCTTTCCTGTCCAGACTTAGTGCAACAAATTTATTTTGAAATATTAGTGTTTTCACCTGGGATTTCAATAGGGTGATATTTGGAATCACAGGGGTTGACAATTTCTCATTGCTCAAGAACATGACTTCAAACTTCAGTAGAATAATTAGCAAGATGAAATTTTCAAAGTCTTCTTCTCTATTTCAAGGACAAAGTTTATCCACCTATTACATTTTATCATTTTTTGTATCCTCTAATCTGGCTGGGGCATCATAGAATTTCTTAATTATGTCCTAGAACTAATATTTAACTAACAGATTAATTTATTTTTCCTCATTTACATATTGACATGTTGTAGGAATATCTAATTCAAGATATTGAGTTTCTACCTCATGAAAGATTCCTTATTGCCTCAAAGACAACTAGAAATTAACGCAACTTTGATTATTGTATCGTAATTTTAAAGTGATTGCGCATTCTAGAAATATTTTGAAGAAGTTGTTCCAACAAAGCACTAACATGGAATCTAGGTGCTTCTCCTTCTAGATCTGCAAAAACACCTCATCTTGGCCTCTTTGTTCATTGTCAGCATACATTTTCCTATTGCGTCACATTATTCTTCTGCCCTCTCTTGCGTATGTACCCATGCTAACAAGAGGGGTAACAAGATTAAAATATTATTCTTTCATAGTTGGTGCACCTTTATCCTGTAGTATCAACTGAAACAAAAAAAGGGCTTACTCATCCATGACTAACACTTCATCTTCCATAACTATAATGGCATTGTGTCCATGAAGCTCCAGTAAACATCTCCCAAATCTTGCATCGACTGCGTTCTGAACAGTCTGTCCCACTGTATATAATATCGCCGAATAATCACCGATTTTCACAAATATCGCGATATTTTCGAGGAGGCGAAATATCACCGAGGAAATATCATGATATTTTCTCTTCCTTGAAAATATCTCGATATTTCCGAAATATCGGCGATATTTCATCAAATATCACACGAAGACCCAAAATATCGTCGGGCAGGGAAAAAAACCGAAGTGTTGCAGCTTAAAAAGGAAAATTTTGCTTTTTTTCCTCATTTTTGTTTTCTCATTGTTGGAGAAGGAAGGAGATAGCATTATTCTTGTTTTCAAGGAGGAATCAGGGGTTGAATAGCCATTATCACCACAAACAATGAATTTTTTGTTGATCAAAGATTAAAGAACAATGAGACAATCTTCATTTCTTCCATTAATAGGTATGTTCTAAAAATCCCCTATGTTAATGATTTTTTTGATAGATTTAGGGTTATTCTTGTTTCCTCTTTGCCTGCAAACATTTTGATTTTTTTTTTCCATTTGCTATGATTTTCATGCCCATGAGCCAATGCAAGGGTTTTCTCCATATTTGGATAACAAACTCCATTTTTTTTTAAGTTTCAAATGCACCCTCTTATTGCTATTTTTTTTCGAATTCACATTTCAAATAATGTAGCAAAACAATTATTTCGTAAAATGAGTTGGTTATTTGATCTAGGTGGCTCTAGACATGGGCAGAAGTCCTAGAGGACTCAGAAAGGGTCAAACATCAAAGTGTTTGGATTGTGTTCAAACTAGGTTCATGTTGAAGATCTCATCATTGTGGTCACGGTGCTGTGAACGGTTCATCACACCGAGTCCATATGCGAATGTTAGGAGTAGTCAAAGTTCAGGGTTGACTTAGGTGATTGGTCAGGCTTAAGGAGGCGGCAATTTGGACAAAATCCGGCCACTGGATTACGGCCAAACTGGGCTAAATTCCAAGTGAATTTGTGGCCTACTTAAAATGACTCCTTTGGTCCTTTTTCTGAATTTTCAAAATGACCATGGTTTTTATTAAGAAACAATATATATATCTATATATATCTATATATACATATAGATATATATATAGATATATATATATATATGTATATATATGTATATATGTATATATATATATATATATATATATATATATATATATATATATATAGGGCACACGGCCATGACCCCACCACCCCTGGAACCACAAAAACAAAATGAATTTAAAAAATGGGGTAGGCAACCATGACCCCGCTGCCCCCGGAACCATAACCAACAGTCAAATGTGGGGTGGGCGGCCATGATCCCGCCACCCCCAGAGCCCTCATAACCATAACACTAAATATTGTGGGGGCGCGGGCTGTCAACCTCGTCACCCCTCCACGTCACCCAAGTACTACGGGTAGAGTGGAATATGGGGGGAGCGGGCCACCGGGACTAGCGGACCTGCCTCCCAAAACTAACATGCAATTTTGTAAAATTAGTAGGGGCGGGATTTGATCCATCGACCCCTCCTCAAAAAACTTTTAACTTTAACCAACGTGCCCAAACCAATTTCTTGTTTATGCTACCTGCCAAATTCTATTTAAACCTTCATTCATTTGAGCGCGGAGGTAGGAAGGAGTGGGCACACATTTCTATGCAAGTGGAACCTAAGCAGTGCAAAGAGGGGGTCAGAACCATGATTTGAGCAATTTCTCCAGGAGGCCAGATTTTCACTTTATCAGTTTTCAACAAAAATTATATGGTTTCAGCATTTCTCGATGCTGCAAACTTAATGGTGATGTCCATTTCTCCATCAGAAATCTACAATTTTCAGGCTTCTTCAATTTTGGAGGTATAAGGTCGTCATTTTGACTTTTGATGTACTTTCATTATTTTTCCATCTATTGAAAACAGGGCCTCCCCACCAATTTGAGCAGGGCCCGGAGACATAGTCCCTCCTGGACGAACTCCGATATCAATCCTGTGCCTTCTATGTGTGACTTGCTATTCTTTTCTTCCTCTTCTTTTATGCGCTTGTAATTTCATGGTTAAATGCAAGCTTAATATGTAATTCTTTAATGCATTTATAAGCCAAAGATCTTGGATCAAGTGGTATCAGAGCAGGTCTTTATAGATGTGACTTGCATGTTTGTATTCTAACAAGAAAGAAGCTCTGAAGAGGTGAAGGGAAACTAAAGTCTTTCGATCCCGAAGTGAGGCGTGTATATCGAACGAGAAACATGGCAGATGAAGAGGCTCGATATGAAGAGGAGGTAAATTTCCACAAGACTTTCTACACGATGGTAGATCGTGTTGAGAAGATGTTCTAAAGACTTGAAAAACTTGAGAATGCAGGCAAAAAAGCTCCAGAAGGACAAGGTTCAGTGCACAGAGATGATGGCGAAGATCCACCTCCTTCTCCACCAGAAAGTGCAAGTTCTTCTTCCTCTTCTTCTCACCATAATCATAGGAGTATAGGAAATACATCTAAAAGGCCTATAATCATAGGAATATAGGAAATACATCTAAAAAGCCTTTCTTTAAGTTAGATGTAAAATTTGATCTTCCCATGTATAACGGAGAAAGTAATGCAAAAAATATTAATAACTAGATTAGGCAAATTGAGATCTACTGCAGGATTCAACAGATCGTAGAGGATGAGACAAAGATTCAGTTGGCCTCTCTTCGGCTGAGTGGCACCTCTCTCATCTGGTGGGAGAGCAAATTGTGAAGCAGTAAGAGTGTGGGTAATCTTCTTTCCTCTTGGTCTAGTTTCATTTTTGCATTAAAAGAATAATTTTATCCCTTGGGTTATAAGAAAAAAAGCCTTAATGGAGTGGCAATAATTAAGACAAGGCAGAGGTTAGGATGTTTAAAGCTTTACCGAGGAGTTTAGAAAACAAGCACTTAATTTGGGCATTCCACTTGATTCACCTGAAGTAGTAACTAAGTATATTGTATCATTACATAGTTACATTAGACATTCATTATTATTGTTTGAACCTACTACCATTGACTCGGCTAGTGTAAAGGCCATTCATCTAGAAAATAGGGGATCACATGAATGAGATGACCACCCATAAAGAAACGCAACAACCAAGAGAAGGGGAGCAAAGCCCTCTTGTACACATTGTGAGAAAGATGGGCATGATGAAGAAAATTGCTGGAAGCTGCACCCTGAGCTAAGACCTAAAAGGAATGATAGAAACGGGAAGCAGAAGATCATCACCATCGTGAAGGAAAACCAAGATTCCGAGAGAGAGGAAGATGAGAAGGTCACAACTGCGGGATTGGCATGAGGTAGGCCCATTGGCTTGGGGTCCGATTCCAGCGATGAAATGATGTTTGCAGCCCTTGGGATCACAACAAGAGGACCCATAGATTTGGGGTTTGATTCTGGAAATGAATTAAGGATTTCAATAGACATAACGAAAAGGGCACTCCCCGCAGCAGGACTCCAAGAACTTGAGGAGATCAACCACTGCATCCAACCAGAGAATGATGAGCTAAGGAGGCTTCTACAAGAGGCAAGGGAAGAAAAACAAATATTACTACGCTAGTTGCAAGCCAAGGATGAGGCCTTGGAAAAGGTGCAGTATAGCTATCTGGAGGTAAAAAGCGATTCCCAGATTTCATATGATTTTCATGACGATAAATTCACTACTTTTGAAAAACATACTACAGGGATTGGATCCAAAATATTAAAGAATATGGGATATCAAGGAAAGGGCCTCGGTACCAAAGGCCAAGGCATCGTGTTATGCTCTTGACCTACGGGAAGATGCCAGAATACCAAATATATGAAGAAATACAACCCAAAACACAGAACAAATGAGAAATGACAACATGTATTTTATTATTAAGAAAGGAAAGCAATGTTCACTTGCTTATTTGAGGGGGCAACCTCCAATAGAGCAGGACTCGATTAAAAAATAAGACATGACACTCCTCAATGGGGAGTCTCTATCCTTTATATAGGATTCATACATGTAATACCATGGGTCAGTGCCATGGTTCTTATTAATACCATGTATCTAATAGCATGGCCCTTTTGCAACTAACTGTGGTCCCTTCTTTAAATGTGAGTCAACCACTTACAATTATTAATATGGGCTTTATTGACACTTTAAATAACTATAACTATGAATCGACCCTATTACATAAATAAGGGGGTTAGGGTTGTACCCTAACATGCCCTCCCCCATAAAAACAACTTTGTCCTCAAGGTTGAAGCTGTGGAAATTGCTGAAGAATAGTGGTTGGTTCCCAGGTCGCATCTTCTAGATAGGTGTCTTTCCACTTGACGAGGAATTCCTTAATCTGCAGTTTCGCAGGTGGCATTCTCATGTGTCAAGAACCTGTTCAAGTTGGACCCATATTGAACATTCTTCATCTAATTCCGATAGACTAGTTTGAATTCTACTATTGTTCCCTACCACTTTCTTGAGGCATGAGACATGGAAGACGGGATGGATTTTTGCTGTGGGTGGCAAGGCTAGATTGTAGGCTACTTCTCCGATGCGCTAAATTATTTGATATGGTCCGTAGAATTTTGGAGATAATTTTTTACAACCCTTGTTTTTGAGTGATGTTTTCTTATATGGTTGCAGCCTCAAGAATACCTGATCCCCTTCTTGAAATGTGCGCTCTGAACAATGTTGGTATACATGTTGCTTCATGTGATTTTGAGCTTGATGGAGATTATCTTTGAGGTGGGCAAGCATGGTTGCACAATTTTGTAGGAGTTGATCCACTGCTTGTACCTTAGAGCATCCCGGGATATAAGAAGTAGGTGAAGGGGGGAGTTGACCATAAACTGCTTCATATGGAGTCATCTTGGTGGCAGCATGACAGTTATTATTATACCACCATTCGGCTAGCGGTAACCACTATAACCATATATGTTTCTTTTCTGAAGTGAAACACCTAAGGTAGGTCTCCAGACATTTGATGATTACTTCAGTTTGACCATCATTTTGGGGATGATACGAAGTACTGAGTTGGAGTTGGGTACCTTGTAGCTTGAAGAGTTCCTGCCAAAAGTTATTTGTGAAGATCATGTCACATCAGACACAATGGAAGTGGGCATGCCATGCAATTTGAAGATCTCGTCCATGAAATATTAAGCCACCAAAGTGGGTGTAAAAGGGTGGGGTAGGGTGCAAAAAAGAGCATACTTAGAAAGCCTGTCCACAACCACCCTGATGACTGAATTGTTGCCTGACTTTGGAAGACCAGTAATGAAATCCATAGAAACATCCATCTAGATTGAGGCAGGGATGGGCAATGGTTGTAAAGTTCCTAGAGATTTGATTGTTTCTCCTTTGTGGTGCTGACACACATCAAATTCAGCTACAAAAGTAAGAATGTCCTTTTTCATACCTGTCCAAAAGAATGAACGCTAAGTGCGAGCATAAGTCTTCTGAAAGCGTGAATGGCCCACAGTGGGAGATGAGTGCCTGCCAAAATGTGACTTTTGAGGGTGGATGTTGGTGATATCACTACTTTGTTCTTGTAGTGAAGAATCTCATCCTACCAAGAGTAGCCTGTTGTGGAATTTGGATCTGCTTGCAATTTATTAATGAGTTGGTAGAGGGAAGGATGTGAAAACCATTCCTTGCGAGCCTCTTCAATCCACTCTGGAATGGGAAGAGAGATTTCTAGCAGGGTGCTTTCCTCCTCAAATTGGTGTGATAAAGCATCCACTACAACATTTTCGCGCCCTTTCTTGTAAATTATCTCATAATCGTATCCCAAAATTTTGGCTAGCCATTTATTTTGTTGTGGTGAGGATAGGCATTACTCCAAAAAATATTTAAGGCTTTGATGGTCTGTGCAGATTTGGAAACGCCGCCCCAATAAGTATGGTTGCTAGGTATCCATTACATGTTAGATGGCCATCATCTCCTTCTCATAGGTATATTGTCCCAAATTTGTCCCACTTAGTTGTTGGCTAGTGAATTCCAAGGGTCGACCTTCCTGCATTAAGACATCCCGAATACTAGTACCTAAAGTATCACATTCAATCACAAAATATTTGGTGAAGTCGGGTAGTGCCAATACGGGAGTGGAACACATGGCATGTTTGAGAGCTATAAACACTTCTTGTGCTTCATCATTCCAGAGGAATGAATTTTTCTTGAGAAAGTAAGCGAGGGGCCTAGTGATGAGCCACATAAATAGGTAATTATATGGGCTCATTTTACCTCCTAACCTAGTCAAATCAACCATTCTCTTAGCTTATTGTATGATTTTCTGATTATATTTATGCTTATAGAGTGAGTTGAGTTAGTTATGATGCCATGTGATCTAACATGTATTTAATGCAGATTATTGATGGATTTCGAGATCAAAGTCAAGGATCCAGTGGTAAAATGGTAGCAATAACTCGAAGTAGATAGAGGAGAGGACTTATAGGAGGGAATCCACTTCATTTATTACTCCTCACTTTGAATTCCCCTTAATTTATCTCAAAGTACAAGCAGCCGAATCATGTACTAGAAGGCAACCGAGCAAGTGGAGGATGATTGATAGTTATCTCGAGTTTTGGAAGCCAAGCCTCCCTGATTTTAAGGAAGTTGTTAGTAGAATTAGATGTATAAGTAGAAAGGCATAGGACCTCACTAGGGTTGGATTTTTGCTTATGTAAACTCTGCTCAAATTTCGAGCTCACTATTTTGTGACAGTTTCATGTAAACTTGCTATTTTTGATAATAAAGATGGAATCCTTTTTGAGCTAGCACTGAGTTACCTCATAAGGCTAAAGATCTTGGGTTAGGGGCCAATCCAAGTACCCAAGCTTCTATTTACTTGTATTTGTATGCTTACTTCAATTGTAGATTAATTTGCTGTTAGATGTATTTCTTTTATGGTTAAGAATAGGTTGCTTTTGGTGATTTAGTAGTTTGCTTCCATTTGTGCTTTATGTAGTAGGTTAAGCAGTGATCAGAAAAGATTCAAAAGGTTAGCAATACTGCCTTGGCCTCACTTCCTCCCTCTAGGACCATGATTTGAAGCAAAGACCGTCTTGTTGCCCCAAAAACACAGATTTTCCTCATTCATAGGACCTTTAGTGTTTGCAGCTTTTTAGTAGGTTAATAGTCTAGTTTTGCTTTGCTTCAGATCTTCCTTATCATGTTGACTTCCTGATTTGAAATAGTCCTCTTCCATTCTTTCCTTGCTTGCAACATTTCTCATCATTTCCTTTCATAGGTCATAGTTTTGATCATTTTAATGCAAAACTCCGTTTTTCCTAAATGCACTCATTTCATTGTTTGCTTGATATTCTTGGTTAACTGTCAATTCCTTTGCAGAAGATCTCTTCCAGCAGTAGGCTAGCTTATCAGCAATCACATCCCCCATCTTATCCATGCCCTACAGATCTTCCTAAACCTCACCTCAATTCTGCCTTAGTTTCCTGCATTCTTCATAGGACTTCTTCCTCCCTCCTTCAGCAAACCCGATCATCTTTCTCTCTCCTGGTGGTTCATGGTAGACCATAGGCATCCTCACACCTTCTTCCAACCTTCATCCACCTTTTCCACCCACTCTCACTCCCTCAAAATAGCAGAAATTGCTCTTGGCCTCCTCCTATAGGCCTCCTGTAGTTTACCTATTTTCCTCCTGTAGTTTCCCTGTGTCCTCCTATATTTTTTCCTGTAGGCTTTCTTTTGAAGGCTGAGTGTGGGAAAAGCCTCTAGAAGGCCACCTAAGACCTTCTAGTGCCCATCCATACCATCTTCCATCCTCCCAAGCTCCGAAACCACCCTTTAACACCACCTGTTCACTACCACACTCACACACAATAAATTAGATGTATGTCAAATTCACATAAAAACACATAAAAATCCAAAAATATGTTTTTTTCTTATTTACTTCCAAAAATAGCATGGTTAGATATAATTTGCTTTCTTGAGTAGGTAATGGCATTGCTTTCATGGTTTTCATAGTGGTTTTGACAAAAGTAGAATTAGCTTGTTAATTAGGGTTTACTAGGTCTTGCTTTACATTCTAGTCTTTTTCTTTTCTACAAATAAAATAGCTTCTGTAGAGTAATCTCTCTTTCTTTCATCACACATAGATCTTCTTCTGAGATGTATAGAAGTTCACTTGAGCTCCTAGTGATCTTGCACCGACTGACCAAGTGACAACCTACAGTAAGAACTAGTACTTATGCATACAGCACCGACGCTTCCAAGTTTGTTACGAAATACCAGGTTGATAAAAGTAAAGTTGGCAGCCCAGGAGTTGCAGCATTCTTGCTACAATACCGGCGCTCACCACCTTTTGGTGTTGTTGCCAGGGAAGCATCAGAGTATTCTGTTACTACTGCTTTCTTCTATTTTCTATTACAACATTCTACTAATAGTTTATTTCTGCAAAAGTAGATTAGTCATTTATTTTCTTTCAGTTCTGCATTTCCTTGCTTTTTCTTCCAATTCTGCAAATTTCATTTCGCCAAAAGTAGACTAGTCATTTCCTTTCTCTATGTTCTACATTTCGTTTCTTTCCTTTTCAATTCTGCAAATTTCCCTTCAGCAAATTCATTTCAGCTAGTTGCCAATTTGTTTTATTCATTCACAATTTTAGTTTTTGCAGGTACAATCAGTGTGGGGAAAAGAAGAAAAACCAACCAAAAATATTTCCTTTCATGCCTCGTAGGAATAGAGATAATTTAGGAAATTTTTTGCCTAACACCCCCACTGCTTCACATAGCCAACCTTCTCTCTTCTTCGGTGGCTGCGATCAAGAAGAACCCTTAGGTGAACAACCAGACATATTTGAAGAACCTATAGGGGAAGAAGAATAAGAAGAAATTCCTCTAGAGCCAATGGATGAAAACAAAAATTCTATGGGAAATGGAGAAAGAATAGAGGGTAACTTTCCCATTCGGGAGACCAATGGAGACACCAAAATGAAAAATATAAGTCCTTCAGCCCTACCTCACTTCCTTGGCCTCACTACAGAAGATCCTGGCACCTTCTTGTTTGAGGTTGCCATCATCTGTCGAACTTATGACTATGCAAAAGATGAGAAAAAGTTGAAATTGTTCCCTTCTACTCTCAAGGATGCAGCATTGCACTAATTCATGGGGTTACCTGGCAATAGCATCACAAATTGGGCTCAGATTCAGCAAGCCTTTAACAACAAGTATCGAGACTATTGTAGGTCAAAAGATACTAAAGAAGAAATCTTCCAAATGACCATGGGAAGTGATGAGTCCCTGGAAGACTACGAAGAGAGGTTCCGACTCAATTACAAAAGGGTCGGGTGTACACTTCACCCTGAGTCTCTGAAGTTGGTCTTTCTCAGGGGAATCTGGGAAGACCACTTAGACACACTCCATCTATTGGCCGGGGGAGACATTTACCAACTATCCTATGAGGACATAAAGACTGTTTTTAGAAACCATTCTAGAGCATCTAGAAAGAAAGGTAGGGGGGTCAACCCGTAGCCAGTACCTCTTCTTCCAACGCATCCATCAAAGGGGAAATTGGAAGCATGTTGGAAGACTTCAAGAGTGAGATGTTGTAGACTCTTGCCATGCAAATGGATACCTTACATATCAAAATAAAGCAAGAGGAAGTAGAGAGGGCTTTGGCCATTTTTTGTCCTAGATGCACCAAAAGGCATCCTAGGAATGAATGCCCATTGAAATCTATAGAGGTCTATTCAGTCTGTGAAGAAAATAATTCTACAGATAAGTGCCCTTTTTTTCCCAGTCTTAAAGCTATATACCAAGGGGCCAAAGGAGCCACTAAACAGATCTATTACATAAACCAAAGGAGGCCGCATGGACCTAGACCATACCAGTAGGGGATGCAAGGGACATCTCAGGCATACTACCACCCCAACCAAGTCACCTCCATGCCTTCTTGGGCCCCCCTGCTTATCCTTCCTAGTCCACACCTCCTCCTTAGTCCTTCTCATCTCAATATCATGCCCAACCAGCAGCTCATTCATTTCAACCCTATGCTTAGCCACAACCTCAGTGGAATGCATCTCATCACGAGTGGAGGCCCCAATACAACTCTCCTCCAGCTCTTCTACCTCCACCACCTACCCAACCACAATTGTTACCTTCTGCTCCACCAAGGCAACCCAAACGCCAGCCCAACCAAATTCGAACCTGAACAACACACAGGCTCAGCAACTGTATAATGGGGAACCATCATGCCCAACTTATGTTGTGGAGATTCAAGAAATCAACTTGCGATCTGGGAAAGTTCTCCCAAATAGCCAGCCTCCACCCAGGGAGGTTGAGGAATATAAAGAGGAAAGTGAACCTAAAGCAAGCCCACCCTTTCCTGAGAGACTATCCATGAAAATCCAGCGTACCCCAGAAGAGACTGAACTTCTAGGAGAATTGAAACATTTATGTGTGAAGATACCACTTTTCCAAGCCATAAAAGATGTGTCTATCTACAATAGGTTGATCAAATAGAAGTGCTTTAGGCATCCAGGAAGGTGCAAGAGAGATGCCCCAACCATCAATGTCATAGGACAACTGTTCGACCTCATGTTGGGGCAGATAATCTGTCCAAAATATCTGGATCCTGGAAGCCCAGTAGTTGATTTCCACATCAATGGCACAATGGTACCTTGATTGATCTGGGAGCTGCAATTAATGTGATGACGAAGGACACAATTCTCAAACTTAACCTCTAGGGCTCCTTGACGAAGACCACGCCAGTGCTGCAGCTAGTAGACCGCTCCACCGTGATCCCTGAGGGGATTGTGGAAGATGTGATGGTATCCATTGATTCTTGGGAGTACGCTGCTAATTTCTTAGTTCTCCAGCCAAAGGCAAAGCTCACTGGGTATCCTCTCATTTTTGGAAGACCCTGGTTGGCTACAGCCAATGCCTACATCAGTTGCCAAGCGGGAACATGACCATCAAGAACGGGCATATGTCCAAGTAGTTGACCCTATATCCTCTTGCCAACCCTTGCTATAACATGATCTACCTCTCTGGTTGGAGGAGGAGGATGAGGATGAAGTTTATTCTGCACCGCTTTGTGCATTGGAAATCAGCATCAGAGGAAAACCACAAGATGAGGGTGATGTGATTGAAAATTTGATTCGGAATCCACCTCCCAGTGTATCACCATTAGAAGACATAATAAGAGAAACCCAAAACAACCCCTCAACTGATCTCTGTGTGGCCAACTCTACTTCTCTCCATGTCAAAAATATAGAGTTTGGCCCAGAAAGAACATTGAAAATCAATCCATCCATATCTCCTTCCTAGGAGAAGGAGCTATGCAGCCTACTGAGAAAACATCTCGATGCCTTCACTTGGAGTTACAAGGAGATGAAGGGAGTGCACCCTTCAGTATGTACTCATCATATATACATCAAGGAAGATTGCAAGCCAGTCAAGTAACCTCAAAGGAGGATGAACCCAACACTTAAAGATATTTTTAAGGAATAACTGCAGAAATTGCTTGATGCAGGATTCATCTATCCCATTTTTGACAGTGAATGGGTCTCTCCTTTGGTGTTGGTGCCAAAGAAAAATGGTAAGTGGAGAATCTGTATCGACTATCAGGAATTGAACAAAGCCACTAAAAAGGACCACTTTCCTTTACCTTTCATAGATCAAGTGTTAGATGGTCTGGCAGGGAAAAAGCCTTTCTCCTTCCTAGATGGGTTTAGAGGGTACAATCAGATTCAAATCAACCCGAAAGACCAAGATGAGACCACTTTCACTTGTCCTTGGGGTACCTTTGCATATCAGTTCCTTCCTTTTGGTTTGTGCAATGCTTCAGCCACTTTCCAAAGAGAGGTATTGAGTATATTTTCTGAACTGGTTCATGATGCAGTAGAAATATTCATGGATGATTTTACTCCTTATGGCTTTGACTTTCAGGAAGCTTTATCTAACCTAGGAAAAGTTCTAGATAAGTGTATTGAGATGAACCTGTCCCTTAGTTCGGAAAAATGTGAATTTTTTATGACTGAAGCAACCGTGCTAGGTCATGTAATATCTCAACAAGGACTACAAGTGGACCCCAACAAAATTTCCATCATCTAAAGGGTCCCACCTCCTCAAAAGGTGAGAGATGTCAGAAGTTTCCTAGGCTTAGCCGGATATTACCGAAGATTCATTAAAGACTTCAACAAGATAGCCTCTCCTTTGTTTAGCCTCCTAGGCAAAGATGTTGAGTTCATATGGTCGGAAAACTATCAAGAAGCCCTAGATACCTTGAAGAGCAAGCTCGTGACTGCCCCAATTCTCAGAGGCCCAAACTGGGCCCTACCATTTCACATTCACTTAGATGCTTCGAACAAGGCGACAGGAGCAGCTTAGGACAAGTTGATGAAAAGTTACCTTATGCCATATACTTTATAAGGAAAAACTTCTGAAAGACAGAGTTAAACTATACAGTGATCGAGAAGGAACTCCTAGTTGTCGTGCATTCCTTAAACAAATTCAGACATTATATCACAAGCTATCAAACCTTTGTGCATACTGATCATGTTGCAATTAGATATTTAATGAACAAACTAGATGTAAATGCTTGCATTATTAGATGGTTACTTTTACTGCAGTAGTTTGATTTGACAATTACTGATAAGCCTGCTAAAGAGAATGTTGTTGCTGACTTTTTGTCTAGAGTGAATTTTCCTGCAGGTGAAGACGGAATGTTGGATGGCCAAATGCCAGATGAACACCTATTTGCTATATCAATACTCTCTCCATGGTTTGCTGATATAGAAAACTACCTGGTTTCAGCACAATTCCCACCACACCTGTCCTCAAAAGAGAAGAGCAGGATAGTAAGGAAAAGTGCCCCTTTCACCTGGATTGGAGGCAATCTCTTCAAACTTGGCCTAGATCAAATCTTGAGAAGATGTGTCATGGAGGAGGAAGTCTTTGACATCCTCCTGACCTGTCATGATGGGCCTTGTGGAGGTCATTTTGCAGCAAAAAGAACCACCTTCAAGATATTGCAAGCAAGCTACTACTGGCCCACTCTTCATCGGGATGTGAAGAGATACACGAGCCAGTGTGATCAGTGTCAGAGGATGGGGAAACCCACTCCAAAGGATGAAATGCCCATGCAACCTCAAGTGACCTTTGAGCCATTCGAGAAGTGGGGCGTGGACTTTATGGGGCCTATCAACCCCCCTTCAAAGCAGAAGCAGTACATCATTGTGTGCATCGACTACCTAACAAAGTGGGTAAAGACAAAAGCAGTCAAAGCAACAACAGAAGAAAAGCTAGTTGAGTTTTTGAGAGAAAACATATTCTACAAATTTGGGTACCTGAGAGAGTTGGTCACAGACCAAGGTAGTCAGTTCACTTCCAGCCTGATTGAAGACCTGCTCACACATCATAAGATCAAGCACAGTACTTCCACCCCTTTCCATCCACAAGCCAATGGGCAAGTGGAGGTCACTAACAGATCTTTGGAAGGGATCCTAAGCAAGGTAGTGAGTAGTAGCAGAAAATACTAGGCAGACAGATTAGTTGAGGCCACTCGGGCCTACAACACAACATGGAAGACCACCATAGGGTTCACACCCTATGAAATGGTTTATGGGAAGAAGGCTTTGTTGTCAATAGAGTTTGAATTCAATACCCTAAGGATGGCAGCTCAACTGGACCTAGCCCTCAGCCATGCACAGAAGGAGAGATTACCTCAGCTCAATGGATTGGATGAATACAGATTGCAAGCCCTTCTCCATATAGAGGTAGTTCAGCTTCAAAGAAAGATATGGAATGGAAAAAATATCAAGGAGAATCAATTCCAAGAGGGAGATTAGGCGCTACTCTATGATTCAAGATACAAATATTTCAAAGGCAAGCTGAGGACAAGAGGGCTGGGACCCTACACTGTGGAGAAATGCAATGACGATGGTTCAGTTCTGATCAGAACCATTGATGATGAATCCATCCCCATGCTTGTCAATGGACATCGGTTGAAAGTCTACAAGAAACCCCTCTCTAAGTGAGATTTTATTGAATATTTGAATAAAATAGTGATGGTAGTGGAGCATGTCTTAGCTTCCACTTCACTCACTCACTGAAGAAAAGAAAAAATAAAAAAATAAGGACTCAAGTGAAAACCTCCATGAGGCGCTTGAGTCCCATCATTGGGTTGAAAAACTCTTCCAAGGCGGCCTAGTGATGAAAAGAAAAGAGGAAAAAACAATAATATCCCTAGGTGAAAACCTCCTTTGGAGGCGCCCAGGGCAGGCAATTAAGGTGAAAACCTCTCTGAGGTGCCCTAGTTGTTTTTGAAAAAAAAAAAGAGAATAGAAAAATGAATTTTCATTGCATTGCAGGTTTGCAGGAGGACTACAAGAAGCAGAAGAAGGTGCCAAGGGAACCCTGACATTCACACCAGCATCCATCTCACCTTCTCCACACCTTCCTCCATCATATCTGGCATCTCTTTCACCCCACTGTACCTTTTTTTCAAAATTGTGTTTTCTACAGGAGGCTCCTGTAGGAATTACAGAGAGCCAAAAATGTCTACAGAAGGCAATTTGAGGGACCAAGAGAGCTTCATGAGGAACTTATCATCCCTCTTACCACCTTTAAGCCTCCTTGCTATCATTTCCAAGCTTGCATCACACCCCCAAGCATCATTTCTTTTCATGTCCAAGAAAAACACAAAAAAAATGTTTTCCAATATGAAAAAGACAAAAATAAAAAATGAAAAAGGCACCAATAACCTTACCTGAAGCTTACCTATTTTCCCTCCATCATGCATGACACCTTTGGCATTATTCTCGAGCTCCAAGCATAGGGAAAAGGTGAAGTTTCAAGGGGAGAAGCAGCTACAGGAGCTCCTGTAGGAATTCTTGTAGCAGCTGATCCCATAGAAGTCCAGCACCAACAGCAAAAGAGTGCACATCTGAAGGTTGGAAAGGCACATGCAGCTTAGCTCCAGCAAAAGAAGAACTTGCAAAAGTCCACAATCACACATTAGCTAGTAGAGACAACATGCATGAAGAAGAATGAAGGCATGCAACAGAGAGAGCCACAACACCTCACAACAAATACACTCGGATCATAGGTAAGTAACTAAATCACTCCTCTATTTGCATTTGTGTAATTAGGAGTCATATGAAGGCAATGAGATGGTTGATATTGAACAAGGAAAAGGTGTCCAGTTAACTTGGCAACCTTCATCTAGTTGACTCCACTCATCCGAGATGTCACCCACACGTGCGCACAGTCAACTCAAGAAAAAGATGCCAAGGACAGGTAGTGGAGGAAGAGTGAACTCTGATGTAATAATGAGGGATGATTATGAGGAGGGGCCATGATGACCAAGAAGGTGGGGACCAACAGTCTGAATATGGCCAATGTACACCTTGCCAGCTCAACACTCATAACCGAAAATATCCATAAAGGGTAATGAGCACTCATCCCCGCGCATTCTCACCACCTTTTCTTCATTTTCTCCTTGTAACTCAGCTACAGCAGCCTTCTTGTGCCCCCACAACCTCTTCACCACTATCCTCCATCAATTTCCTCCCTATCGTTTCTCTTGGCGTTTTCTATAGGAGCACCTATAAGAAATCTATAGGAGGGACATCAGGCTTCTACAAGAGGGGCAGTCAGCCATTTTGAAGGGAGAAAACACAGTTTTTGGCACGAAATTCAATCTGAAGAGGTAGGGTTCATGCGTACCCCCTTGTCGAATATCAATATATGAAAGAAGTGGTCTCAATTTGAGGAGGAAATAAGCCTTTAGGAGGGTAGAAAATACATAAAATTTTTTTGTTATTTAAATAATAATAAAAACACGGTCTCCTCTGTTTTTTATTTTTCTCAAAACAAATTTGTCTCCACCTCCATATTCGGTTTTTTTAAAAAGCACAGGCAGTATGATAGGAGGATTTATGAGAATGGAGCCCACTAACTCCACTAGGCTCCATGCACATCCCCAAGTAGTGGACATATTCACAAGGGAAAACTAGATGAACTTCTTTGAGAAATTCTGAGGGTTTGATGAGGAGATTGCCCAAGAATTTTCTCTCTCTCTGGTCCCTCACACAAGAACACATGCCACTGTAACCATTACAGGCCTCTCCATCAAAATAACCCCAAAATTCATCAGTAGGGTCACTACCCTTCCTCTTGGGATGCCTTGCAGTAGAGATGAAAAACCCATTGGGCAGGCTGCCAAGAAGAAATTCTTGAAAAATAATGAAACCCCTGTGGAAGATAAAAATGGAATTAGAAGGGATAGTATACCATATCCCTGGGATGAGGTTAGCTACCAAATAATCAAATACATTTCTTGTGAGGGGAGGCACAACATTGTCTATGGTTATCATTTCAGAATCCTCCATGACTTGAGGTATGGCATGGATACCCCAGCACATCAAAAGCTCAGTATCCCTTATTTTCTCCTTTAGTCCCTCATTGACTCCAGCACCAAGGTACAAGCAGGAAACTCAGGGTAGTTAGCTCACCATGGGCTAATCAAACTCCTAGTAGAGGAAGCCCTCCATACCTTTACACTCCCTATAGCGTGGGAAGTTTTCTGAGATATGATAGCTGAGGATGACATAAAAGCATTGACCTATGATGTCAGTCCTACTGGCAGTGAAGAGGAAGAACAACAAGGAGGAGAAGGTGAAGCCAGTGGTGACATAGCAGAGCAAGAAAGGAAGGAGGAAGGAAAAGAAATAGAGGAGGGAAAAGTTGAAGAGACATAAAAAGAGACAGAAGAAGGAGAAAAGGAGGCAGAGAAGGCAGAGCAAGGGGAGAGTCCCCTGATACTTTGGAAAGAGAGGCAGTAGCTGCCCTCACTGCGCTTAGTACACTAGTCAAGCCAAAGCAGAAGAGGAAAAGATAGACCTCCATGTATTTTAGGGCAAGGAAGAGCACAAGAATTAAAATAGGCAAACCTCAGCCCTCTTCAAAAGTTCCCATTACCATTGAAGATTCACCTTTTGCCAAGGTGAAAGAATCTCCTTCCAAGACACCTATCACATATGAAAGGGGGACTCCGAGATCTTCTACATGGAAGGGAAAGGTAGTACTATAGGACCCAAAGCCAGACCTACAGGAGGCTGAGATAGTCCTATAGGAGACACTATCTAAACTACAAGAGACCCAAAAGCTTGACGAAAGGATAGAAGGATAGCCAGAGGTAAAGGAGGAAGAAAAAGAGCTACAAGAACCTAACCCCCAATCTAGTCTTGCCTCATATTACAATCTACTTGAGGGAAGAAGAATAATCCCATATAAATTTTCAATCCACAGTTTTTCGAATTGGAGAAAGAAAGAGTGAGAACACATAGGTGGATGCAGATAGCCAGATCCAAAGGGGTTGAGGATGTTGGCCATATGGAAAACAAACTCAGGGAAATGGGCAGAGAATTGAGTGCTCTCAGAGACCGAGAAGCCATCCGAAGAAGCCACCTTGAAAATGAGAATGAAATCCTAAGGAGGTAGCTGCAAGAGAAAGAGACTCAGCTGGAATACATGGCCAGCTTATCCATGGAGGCATTACAATGTAGAACACCAGCAAAATCTTATGGCCTCTATCTGAAGGACCAAAGGCTTCAATTCCAAATAAAGACTTTGGCACAAAGAGGCACAATGCCTTTCCAAGACCATAAGAAGTTCATGGACCTGTGTGACCAGAGCACCTCAGAGGAAAAAGAAAAGATGGCAGAGTTCTACCTACACAACATGGCCCTCACAGACATGAATGTGTGGGACCCCAATGCCAAGCTAGGGGAGCTGTAATTAATGGCAATGGCCTCATCAATGAACCATGAATAACTGAGGGCAGCAGAAATGAAAAGATTGATGATAAAAGAGTAGAATGAGCCATTAATGATAAGAGCTGAGCCATCAAATCCCATGGAACTCATCAGCACACACAACCTACTTGGTAATAACCCTCAGATTGCCCCTAAACATCTAACCAATTAGGCACAAGCCATTGCACACTTTGAAGATATGCAAAGGCTACTTGGGGATGATTGTGTGCATGCATGCATGAGAAGATGGAACACCTTACCTCATAGTTTGCAGATCATGGAATGCCATTCCCCCATGAGGCTGAAGGAGGCATTGAAAAGAGTTCCAATGTACAAGTGCTCCATGCAAAGGCTGAAGGTCAACTGGATTGGTCTCAAACTAAGTCCCCCACTCCTCTCACACATGCTGGAAGGAAGAAGAGAAGAAGAAGAGGAGGGGCAGTGGAAGGACATAGAAAGAAAGGTAGGTTTTTATGGCCAACATGAGCAGACCACATAAGAAGCCTGGGATGCTAGGGAGGCCACCAGGGCCATAAAAGATGAGGAGATTGACTAAGTTGCCCAGAGGGTGAGTAACACGTTCGGTAGGGGGGTGATGATGAGCCTCATAAATGGGTAATTATATGGGCTCATTTTACCTCCTAACCTAGTCAAATCAACCATTCTCTTAGCTTATTGTATGATTTTCTAATTTTATTTATGCTTATAGAGTGAGTTGAGTTAGTTATGATGCCATGTGATCTAACATGTATTTATTGCAGATCATTGATGGATTTCAAGGTCAAATTCAAGGATACAATTGTCAAATGGCAGCAATAAATCAAAGTAGACAGATGAGAGTGCTTATAGGATGGAATCCCCCTCATTTATTACTCCTCACTTCGAATTCCCCTTCATTCAGTTCGAAGTACAAGCAACCGAATCATGCACTAGAAGGCAACCAAGCAAGTGGAGGATGACTGATAGTTATCTCAAGTTTTGGGAGCCAAGCCTCCTTGATTTTAAAGAAGTTGTTGGTAGTTTCAGATGTATAAGTAGAAAGGCCTAGGGCCTCACTAGGGTCGTATTTTTTCTTATGTAAACTCTACTAAAATATCGATCTCACTATTTTGTGACAATTTCATGTAAACTTGCTATTTTTTATAATGAAGATGGAATCCTTTTTGAGCTAGCACTAAGTTACCTTAGAGGGTTGAAGCTCTTGGGTTAGGGCCCAATCCAAGCATCCAAGCTTCTCTTTACTTGTATTTGTATGCTTACTTCAGTTGTAGATTAATTTGTTGTTAGATTTATTTCTTTTATGGTTAAGAATAGGTTGCTTTTGATGATTTAGTAGTTTGCTTCCATTTGTGCTTTCTATACTAGTTTAAGTAGTGATCAGAAAAGATTCAAAAGGTTAGAAATAGTGCCTTGGCCTCTCTTCCTCCCTCTGGGACCATGATTTGAGGCAAAGACCCTCTTTCTACCCCAAAAACATAGATTTTCCTCATTCACAGGAGCTCTAGTGTTTGCAGCTTTTTAGTAGGTTAATAGTCCAATTTTTCTTTTCTTCATATCTTCCTTATCATGTTCACTTCCTGATTTGCAATAGTCCTCTTTCATGCTTTCCTTGCTTGCAACATTTCTCAACATTTCCTTTCATAGGTCATAGTTTAGGTCATTTTAATGCAAAACTTTGTTTTTCCTAAATGCACTCATTTCATTGTTTTCTTGATCTTCTTGGTTAACTGTCAGTTCCTTTGCAACAAATCTCTTCTAGAAATAGGTGAGCTTATCAGCAATCACATCCCCCATCTGATCCATGCCCTACAGATCTTCCCAAACCTCACCTCAATTTTTCCTTAGTTTCCTACATTATTCATAGAACTTCTTCCTCCCTCCTTGAGCAAACCCAATCATCTTTCTCTCTCCTGGTGGTTCATGGTAGACCATAGGTGCCCTAACACCTCCTTCCAACCTTCATCCGCCTTTTCCACCCACTCTCACACCTTCAAAATAGCGGAAATTTCTCTCAGCCTCCTCTTGTAGTTTTTCCTGTAGGCTTTCTTTTGAAGGCCAAGTATGGGAAAAGCCTTCAAAAGGCCACCTAAGACCTCCTAGTATCCATCCACACCATTTTCCATCCTCCCAATCTCCAAAACCACCCTTTAACACCACCTGTTCACATCCACACTCACACAATAAATTAGATGCATGTTAAATTCACATAAAAACACATAAAAATCCAAAAATATGTTTTTTTCTTATTTACTTCCAGAAATGGCATGGTTAGATGTTGTTTTCTTTCTTGAGTAGGTAATGGCATTTCTTTCATGGTTTTTATAGAGCTTTTGGCAAAAGCCGAATTAGCTTGTTAATCAGGGTTTACTAGGTATTGCTTTACATTATAGTATTTTTCCTTTCTTCAAATAGAATAGCTTCTGTAGAGTAATCTATCTTTCTTTCATCACACATAGAGCTTCTTCTAAGATCTATAGAAGTTGGCTTGAGCTCCTAGTGAACTTGCGCCAGCTGACCAAGTGAAAACCTGCAGTAAGAACTAGTACTTTTGCATATAGCACCAACGCTTCCAAGATTGTTACGAACTACTGGGTTGATAAAAGTAAAGTTGGCAGCCCAGGAGTTGCAACATTCTTGCTGCAATACTGGCGCTCACCATCTAGCAATTCAGCCATAATTGTGGACAAATTTGCGATAATAGCCAATGATACCCAAAAGTCCTCTCAAACTCTTCCAGGTCTTTGGTTGGGGCCAATCCTGCATTGCCTGGATCTTTTTGGGATCCACCCTGACACCTTCACGCTCCACAATGTGGCCTAAATCCTCAACTTCTTTCATGCCAAAAGAGCACTTGGACAATTTGACAAATAAAATATGCTTCCCAAGCAGTTGCAAGAGCAGGTATACATGCTGAAGATTTTTTTCCCAAGTGAGGCTATAGGTGAGGATGTCATCAAAGAAAACAAGGAAAAAAAAGTTGAGATATGGTTTGAGCAGGTGATTCATGAGTCTCTCAAAAGTGGATGGGGCATTATAGAGACCAAATGGAATAACCAGGAATTTATAATGGCCTTCATGAGTTTGGAAAGAAGTCTTTGGAATGTCTACTTCTTTCATGCGAATTTGGTGATAGCTTGAGCGAAGGTCTAGCTTAGTAAAGAATTGACCACCATTTAGTTCATCCAACAAATCATCAACAATTGGGATGGGAAATTTATCTTTGACTGTCAGCTTGTTGAGGGCCCTAAAGTTTGGACACATACGCCATTCCCCATCTTTCTTGAGCACCATGACCACAGGCGATGAATGAGGACTAATGCTAGAACAAATGACACAGGCTTCCAGGAGTTCCTTGATGATTTTTTCAATTTCATTCTTTTGGGTGAAAGGGTATCTATATGGGTGCACATTTGGTGGTTGTGCCCCTGGGACTAAAGTAATGCTATGATCATGTTCCACTCTCGAGGGTGGAAGCTCATGAGGTTTCTCAAAGACCTGCAGATGGTTGTTTAAGACCTATTGCATCTCAAGATGAATATGAAGAGAAGTGGGCTAGAAGGCCTGGATGGAATTAAATTGGGTGATAACTCCATGGTGGCCCTTTTTTAACAACTTTTCCATTCGATGCAAGCTGATGATAGAAGGAGCACCTACCTGGAATCCGTGGAGGGTATGCGTGTGGTCATTTTGCTTAAAGCTCATATATAACTCCTCGAAATCCATTGTGATTGGGCCAAGTGTGCAGAGCCATTCAACACCCAAGACAATGTCACACCCACCCATTTTGATGGAAAACATGTGGGTCTTTAGGTGGTAATCTCCCATCTGAACTTTGACATTTTCACAGCGGTCGTCACATTTCATTGTCCCCCCATCAGCAATCTGGACCTGGAAATTAAAGACTTCTCTGAGAAAAAAATGCACTGCTTCTACGAATATTTGATGGATAAGTTATGCATGCTGCCACTATCAATCAAGACTACTACAGGGCGATGTTTAATAAAACCTCTGATTTTGAGAGTTTGGGGAGAAGAAATGCCTGCCAAAGCATGGAGCGAGATAACTGGTTCTTCTGGTGTAGCTAGGAGCTCATTGTCCTACTCGTTGTCCTCATCTTCCTCCTCTACTCCCTCAAAGGGTGGGGCTTCCTCAAATGAACTATCATCAGTAGCATCAATTTGAAAGAATTTGGGTTCCTTGCATTTATGCCTCGGGGAGTATTTGTCAACACAGTAGTAACAAAATCCTTGCTTTGTTATTTTCTCCATTTCTTTTGGTGACACCTTTTGAACCTTAAGTGTTTGGGTAGTGCTCGAAGCCTGGGTGGGGGGTCCCTTGGCTATGAAATTTGGACGAGGCGACTGGGCTGCCAATGCTTGTTCCACTTCACGAGCCTTCGTGCAAGCTTCCAGCCATGTCGCTAGGTGGTGCATCCAGACGTGGGCTTGTATGGCATCTTTGAGACCACTAATAAAACATTCCAAGTAGAATTCATCTGCCAGACCTCATGTACGGAAGGCTAATGCTTCAAAGGCTGTAATATAGTCTTGTATTGTGCCTGTCTGTCTGAGCTTAGTAATACGACCCAAAAAATTAGATTCATGTTCAAAGTGATCACAAAGGAATTTTGAGAATATTTTCCAAGCAATTGGCCTTTCATAGCATTTTTGATGCCACTGCCACCATTGCCATATTTATTCGTCCAAGTAAAGGCTTCCCACACTTAGCTTAGTCTCATCATCTCTTATGTGATTCAATGTGAAATATTGGTCCATTTGTGATAGCCATATGGCCGAATGAGGGCCATCAAATTTGTACATGTCTAGCTTGGGTGGTCGAGGGTGGGAATGTTGGTGGTTTCCATGGAAGTGAGGGGAATGACTAGATTCACGTTCATGCTCTTCATTAAAAGAATATTCCTCTGGTTGTAACACCGACTTGCCCTTTGCAACTGTGTCAGTTAATGTCTAGATCTGCCTTGTTAACTCCTCCAACTTTTTTTCAAGGGTTTCCATCTTCTCATTGGCCATACCTTGAGCTCTGGTTTCTACCATGCATAGATCCGATTCACTTGTCGTCATTGTGAAAAAATTGGGACCACTAGAAAATTTGAAGGTGACAAGTGAATGGTACCACCTTGCTCAACCCGTCGTCCTGATTCTTATGGGTTAAGTCTCCAGTAAGTGTCCCGAAAGGGCCTCAGGTTTTTTTTTTTTTTTTACTCCTCGCTTAGGAATACTACAATAGCCAATTCCTAGAAAAGTTAATCCTACCCAATGTCCTGCAAGAATCACCCCAAGATATAGGAGCCATAAGCCTCCCTGGACAAATGGTCGGATCTGTCTGCGAAACCCTCAACTGTAGAGTGTGAGTAGCAATGTGGCAGTGACCGAATGCCCACTGCTAGATCTGAATGGCAGATCTGATTGTTGCGGCTGCAACAGAACACAACCTGCTAGATCTGATATGGAAAAGAAGATGATGGGTAATATTTAGAGAGACAAGTGAACTATGGTCTCAAGGAGTGTCAGGTGCTACAAATCGCAATATACATAAGGGTCCAACAGTAGTACTCGACCCAATATTTCAGGGCACTAACCAAGGAGGATCAACCATATCCTTAGCCGTACTACCCGACTACCCTATTGTATGCATGAGTAATCTCCCTGAGTGCTGTTCTCGGTGTACTGTAGCAGCAAGATGGCCGATGATTTATCTACGGTGAGGTTTCAGGTGAGCCTATGGGGCTTCTGATATACCCAAAGGGTACATGGAAGACAGTCAGTACGCGATTCTATGTAATGCGCTACTACTCGAAGGGGTACCCACAGGGGTTACAAGGGAGTCCAACAAGCGTGACCACCTCTTGTATTTCCTGCTTGCATTCCTCCCCAAATCCGCAGGTTTATGCGCTCAACGATAGATCTTGTGGTTTAAAGATGCCGGAACACGTCTCTAGCCAAAAAAAAAAAATTCTACTAAAAATGGAGATCCCACCGGCCCTCGAAAGTGGTCTGATACCCCTTGTTATGCTCTTTACCTGTGGGAAGATGCCAGAATACCAAATATGCGAAGAAATACAACCCAGAACACAGAACAAATGAGAAATAACAACATCTATTTTATTATTCAGAAAGGAAAGAAATGTTCACTTGCCTCTTCGAGGGGGAAACCTCCAATAGAGCAGGGCTCGATTACAAAATAAGACACGATGCTCCTCAATGGGGAGTCTCTATCCTTTACATAGGATTCATACATGCAATACCATGGGTCAGTACCATGGTTCTTATTAATACCATCTATCTAATACCATGGCCCATTTGCAACTAACTGTGGTCCCTTCTTTAAATGTGGGTCAACCTCTTACAATTATTAATATGGGCTTTATTGACTCTTTAACTAACTATAACTATGACTTGACCCCATTACATAAATAAGGGGGTTAGGGTTGGACCCTAACACATCGTAAACCCCATTGATGTCAAGGAATGCCGCGTCATGCAGGACTTGGATATGCCAGAAAGGAAATGGGAGAAAGCTCCAATACAACTAGTAACTAGACAATAACAGATGATGAAATTCCATCCTCACCGTCCAATGATAGTGAAGGCTCCATGAACACTTATTGAAGGAGCACTAGGTGAAAGCGCCCCAAGGCAGCCCTAAATGTTTGGAGGAAAAAGAATTGTTGTAGTCGTTGCAACAAAGAGGGACACCAACAAACCACGTGTCCAATGCTCCATGCTCTGGAAACATCACTAGAGGAGGTGAAAGGTGAACATGTTCAACAAATGAATCCACCCCATTCACGGTGGTCTGCTTTATTAAGTTTTTTTTTTTAGATGTAGTAGCTTGTTAGGGCCACCATTGTAAATCATACATTGCAAGTAAATGTAAAAGTGATGGTGTGTTTCCCATCATTTCAAAATGTGACGATGATATTTGGCCTTTCCTTATTAGCAGTTGACGTATTGATTACTTTTTATGTAATCCTTGGCCAATGAGTGTGTGCTATAAACTCTTGGCAAGGAAGGGTTGTTAAGTCATGTGTGGTGTGCATGATTGCCAAAGATGTACTAGTTTTGCATGCATATGATTGAATGTGTCAATTACAAAGGACACAAAACATTGTGCGAAGTGTAAATGCTTTTAGAGGACCAAAATCTCCTCAGTGGGGAAGATTGATCCAGGTGGCTCCAAACACAGGCAAAGGTCCCAAAGGACTTAGAAAGGGTAAAAAATCAAAGTATTTGGATTATGCTCGAACCATGTTAACATTGAATATCTCGTTGTTTTGATCGTGGTGGTGCGAATGGTTTGTCAAACCGAGTTTGTATGCAAAAGTTAGGAGCAGTCAAATTTTCAGGGTTGACTTAGATCACTGGGCAGGTTTGAGGCAATAATTTGGACAAAATCCGGCCACCAGATTCTGGCCAACCTGGGCCAAATTCTAGGCGAATTGTGGCCTACTTAAAATGACTCCTTCGGTCCTTTTTTCGAATTTTCAAAATGACCATGGTTATTATTATTATTATTATTATTATTATTATTATATATATATATATATATATATATATATATATATATATATATATATATATATATATATATATATATATATCTATATATATATATATATATATATATATATATATATATATATACATACGGGGTAGGCGGCCATGACCTTGTTACCCCTGAAACCACCAAAACAAAATGAATCTAAAAAAATGGGGCATGTGGGCATGACCCCACTGCCCCTAGAACCATAACCAACAGTCAAAGGTGGGGTGGGCGGCCATGACCCCGCCACCCCCGGAGCCCTCACAACCATAAAACTAAACATGGTGGGGGGCGCGGGCTGTCAACCCCGTCACCCCTCCACCTCACCCAAGTACTACGGGCATAGCGGAATATGGGGGGAGCGGGCCACCGGGACTAGTGGACCTGCCTCCCAAAAATAACATGCAATGTGGTAAAATTAGGAGGGGTGGGATTTGATCCCCCAACCCCTCCTCAACAAACTTTTAACTTTAATCAACGCGCCTAAACCACTTTCTTGGTTATTCTGCTCACCAAATTATATTTAAACCTTCATTCAATTGAGCATGGAGGTAGGCAGGAGTGGGCACGCATTTCTATGCAGGTGGAACCATGAGTAGTGCAGAGAGGGGGCCAGAACCATGATCTGAGAAATTTCTCCAGGGGGCCAGATTTTCACTTTGTCAGTTTTCAACAAATTTTATATGGTTTCAACATTTATCGATGCCACAAACTCAACGGTGCTATCTGTTTCTCCATCAGAGATCTGCAATTTCAGGCTTCTTCAATTTTGGAGGTATAAGGTCATCATTTTGACTTTTGATGTACTTTCATTATTTTGCCATCTAATGAAAACAGGTCCTCCCCACTAATTCGAGTAGGGCTCGGAGACATAGTCCCTCTTAGAGGAACTTTGATATCAATCTTGTGTCTTCTATGCGTGACTTGCTATTAGTTTTTTCCTCTTCCTTTATGCACTTCTAATTTCATGGTTAAAAGCAAGCTTAATATATAATTCTTTAATGCATCTATAAGCAAAAGATCTTGGATCATTATTACTTATTAATTCCATTTTTTTTTGCCCTAGGTTTGAGTTAGCTCACTACAAAATTCAAATATGCCAAAAGCCTTGGACCCATTTTGGGAGTATGGGGAGCTTGAGGTCGGACAAATTAGACATATCTATCATGCAAATAATGTGGGACAAATATGAGAGGAGGGGTTACGCGATTGAAATACCATCTAGCTAGACTCACTGGACATGATGTTGGGATTTGTACAGTTTCTAGTTTGGAGCTTATACAAAAAGCTCTTGAAGCAATTGATGAAAAAGATAGAAAGAAGGAAGAGGCAGAAAGAAACAAGGTTGAACGTGCAGGTAGATCTTTGAGGATATCTTCTTCTGATTTTGAGGCTGTGAGTAGTGGGAGGGGCTCCACAGCATCACTTGCTACTGCTAGTGTGAATTCATCATTTTTTGTTCCAGGAATAGGACATGTAGCACAACCTGGACATCAACTCTAGATTGGCGGAGTTGAAAAAAACATGGGAGGTTTCTAGATGTACAGTGATGTCTGATGGTTGGACAGATAGGAAGGGTAGGACCCTTCTAAATTTCTTGTTACATTGTCCTAAAGGTACCATGTTTATTAAATCAGTGGATGCATTAGCACATATCGAAGATGCAACAACGATATGTGAGTTTTTAGATGGGTACAATTGGGAGATTGGTGTGCAGAATGTGGCACAAGTCATAACATAAAATGCAACTAGTTATGTGTCTATTGACAAGATGCTTATGGAAAATCACACATTGTTCTGGACTCAGTGTGTAACACATTGTATCGATTTGATACTTGAGGATATGGGGAAACTCTCCTTCATCGAGGAGGTGGTTGATATGGCTAGGAGCGTCCCCAAGTTTATTTATAACCATCCTTTTGTTTTTAGCCTCATGAGGAGGTTCACTAGAAACAAGGAGCTGCAGCATCTTGCAATCATATGTTTTGCCACAAACTTTATTACTCTTTAGTCCTTGCTTCGATGCCAATTTGATTTGAAGCAAATGTTTGCTTCTGATGATTGTCGTGATTATAGATACAGTAGGAGACAGGATGGGAGAGCCATTGAAAAAATGGTGTACTTTGATGCATTTTGGCAGGGAGTAGAAGAAGCATGCTCAGTTAGTGAACCTATAGTAAAGGTTCTAAGATTGGTAGATGGGGAGAAGTCTGTAATGGCTTATTTGTATGAGGCCATGGATATTGCCAAGGAGGCCATCTGTTCTTATTATGTAGATAAGCATTCTCTTGGGCTTGATAGGCATATGATGTTATGGGATGTGATTGATAGTCGGTGGACAGTGATGCTTCATCGACCCATTCATGCAACCACACTCTTCCTCAACCCCACATTTTCATACAAATGCAGCTTTTATTTTGATGGCAAGGTGATGGAAGGGCTCCATTCGTGTATCCATGGGATGGTATATGATCCTAAGCTTCGCAGCAAAATCAATCGTGAGATATAATTTTATCAGGATTGTGTTGGCCTATTTGTTTGATGATGTTATTAGGGAAAGGAACCTCTTCATGCCATGTAAGTGACAAGTCATCACTCATTAGAAATTAGAATTTTCAATTTAGAATTTTCTTACTTATAATTCTAGATTTTTAAAATTCAATTATGTAACTTTTATTTGAAAGTTTAATTATGCTTTAAGCTTTGAATTTTTTATTTCTCTGTTTTGTTGTAGATATTTGGTGGCGAAGCTATGGTGCAAGGGCACCAAATTTGTAGAAATTGGCCATAAGAATCTTGAGTCAAACATGTAGCTCTTCAGGGTGTGAATGCAATTGGATTGTATTTGGGAAAATACACGCAAAAAGGCGCAACAGGTATAACTTTGAGCTCTAGCCTTCAGTTGAGCAATTACACTTATTGTAATTTTAAATTTTAAATTTATGACCTTCAAGTGTCAAGAATCATGAGTCAAGACTCATTAGTTTTTTTGCCACTCTTACAGGTTGGAGTTCGCCGCCTCAATGATTTAGTCTATGTGCATTACAATATCTGACTTCCAGTGAAGAAAATAGAAGCACAAATGGATCCAGATGCCATTTCCTTAGACAATATCGATGTATTGTCTCAGTGGAGGGTGGAGTCTGAGAAACCCATCTTGGAGGAGTCACCTTCATGATTAGAGCTAGATGATGGATTAGAATAAGGGAAGCAAGACGAGGAGGACTCAGAGGAGGAGTAGCATGAGGAGGAGGAGCAGGAGGCAGAGGAGGAGGAGGAGGAGACTGTGGGAGCATCAAAATCAACACCATGTACTATAGATATAGGAGAGCACAAATCCATACATAGCAATCATTATTTGACATTAGGTGAAGGGGAAGGGCCAAGGCCTTCTACTACTAGGGGTAGGCCTGGAAAACAACCCATCATGTTTTCCCGTAAAATGAGGAGATTACACTGATTTCAGATAGATAGGTGCTAGGTTTATTTGTTTTTCGACATATAACTCATGATAATGAGACACTTTTATAAATGTGATGTTATTTTGTATTGGTTCTCCACATTTGAGTCCTTGATTAGACAATTATCAGGGGTCAACAGGATTTGGTATCGTCGTTGATATATCATTTCTATTTGACATCATATATATCAGTGCTTTCTTCATATTTTTGTGCCAATGTGTTTATTTCATGTTGTTATTGATTTATATGTTAAAAATTATAAAGAAAAAAAATGAATATACTATGCATTATTTATGCTTGCCGATTTTTTTCTGATACCAATATTATCAACACTGGTCTGTCCAACCCCTTTGCCTTTAGTAAAAGACACCAACAGGATTCTTTCTATTAATTAACCTCTCATTTTTTGTATACAAGTTGTACATGACAATAGCATTGTCCCCATAAATGTTGATTATATCTTTTCCACCAAATGTGATACCCAGATTAGACAATTTTTAGCATTCCCATGATTTCCCTTAAGATTCCATATGTGGGCGCATTATCAACTTAGTGAAACATAAATTGTTTATCCTCTGAAACAAACCACAAGAAATGAACCCACTATTGGCTTCATCATAGGTCAGTTTACATTCACCAGCCTCAATATTCATAAGCTTAACAACCTCCTCAATACCACATGTAAGAAACAATTTATCATTAGGGCTCCAAGCAACAAATGATGCCAGTTTCTGTTGTGCAATTACTAGAATATTCTCTTCCTCACTCTATCTATTCTAAAAACCATTTCTTCCCAAAAAGTGTAGAATGTAATCTGGCATATATATCCCCCCTATGATAGCTTAATGGGTAACCCTAGGCTCCTACTTGGGGACATGTTCTTCTCATGAGAATGCATGAGAACTCCAACATCTCATCATGTAATCGTGAGAATGAACACTTTTCTAGTTAAACCACCATCAAATTTGACAATTACAATGACCCTTTCCTTTCTGCCTGATCATCATGAAAAGTAGTGACACATCGAAATCATGATGCTAGTAGGCTAGAAATTCCATCATTGCTAGTCTAAAATAAATGCTAGGCATTTCCATACCAAAAATATAATCAAGAGCATCCTCCAGATCTGAAATCTAACCCTTACTACCACCTATGAGTGTATGAAACTGTCCATGTATATTTTGCTAAAAATATGGTCCACATCCTAAGGAAAAAGATTGAGCCTTTGATGTAGGAATGATATAACATGTATCCTTTCTCTAGCTCTACATATTGCCAACAAAATTCAAAGTTTTAGATATGGATTCTTCCTCTTCTCTTGAAAACATAGCAAATCCCCCACAACAAATGATTTATTGGCCTTTCCAGAAAATACAAAATATTGATGTTGTAGGGAGCAAATGTGAGGGTTCAAGGGAACGATATGTCCTATCTAGACTTAGTGCAACAAATTTATTCTGAAATATCATTGTTTTCACCTGGGATTTCAATAGAGCTATATTTTGAATCACAGGTCTTAACAATTTGTCATTTCTCTAGAACAAGACTTCAAACTACAGTAGAATAACTAGCAAGATGAAATTTTCAAATACTTCTACTCTATTTCAAGGACAAAGGCTATCTGCTGACTACATTTTATCATTTTTTGTATCCTCTAATCTGGTTGGGGCATCATACAGTTTCTTAATTCTGTCCTGGAACTAATCTTTAACTAACCGATTATTTTATTTTTCCTCATTTAGAGATTGACATGTTGTAGGAATATCTCATTCAGGATCTTGAGTTTCTACTTCATGACAAATTCCTTATTTTCTGGAAAACAATTAGAAATTAGCACACACCTTTGATTAGGGTATTGTCATTTTAAAATGATTGCACATTTTTAAATAGTTTGAAAAACTTTGCTTATGTCCATTTGAAACATAAATATTTGTTTAATTGTTATAAAACACAATTATAACACAACAACAAAAAATTAAATAATATATTAAATAAACAAAATAATAGATATATATCTTAACAACAACAATTTGAAAAGTAATCACTCAAATTAATACTTATAAATGGTTTAAAATTTGATAATTCTTCTTAATACACTACAGGTTAATACATTGTGCACTTCATCATTCTATTCCAAGAATCCCACCCCCAAAAGAATTTTTGCATCACTTGGATATTACACTTTATGGTGGAATTGTCTTTGCAAATCGTCATGAAGTTTCTGGATGTCAATTTTTTGAGACTCAATCTAAGAAAAATGGCTTTCACTTTGTTATTTTAAGTCACAAACATCTTCCCCAAAAGAAACCATGAATGATGAAGCTTTGGCTCTGTCATGAGGTCAGTCCTTTCATCAAGCACTTCATCAAAGGACTGATCCAACATGCTTTCCTGATCAACTTCCACAACAAGGGCACAAGGATGCTCTTTTAGTCCATATGGACATTTTCTTAGTCTCCCCATTATTCTTCTGCTATGTGAAGCTCCATAAGTTCCTTAGACAATATGAAGCGTTGATCCAAGCTTGGGGAGTCTTTCTTATTGCCATACTTCTTTCTATAACAACACATGGAAAATTCATTGCCTTGTACCTTTTAGCAAATTCTAAGATAAGAACATCCATAGGATCGCTTTGATAAGCTTGCAATACAACATCAAATTCCTTTCTTCTTTCAATACAAATCCCAATCAAGAAATTTACATTGCAGTAGGCTTCAACCAAATTCTCACAAAACTCATTATCTTCATCCAATTCTTGTTCTTCAAAGCAATTTTTAGATGGTTCTAGCTTCAGCATGGGAGCATGGGAAAAATCTTCATCAATAAGCCCATGATCTTCCTTGTGAACTTGATCAATGTGAGGCGATCAAGAAGGGCTTCATGTTGTAGAGCTATCATAAAGTCCACATAATCATATTTATACCTTTGAAATCTAGGACACCAACGCTTGAGAAACTCTTCAATGAAAACTGCAATGGATGCCATACTCTTTGGTTTGAGAGAATATTTAAGCCAATCCATTTTTTCCTCCAAACAACAAGAAAAAAGACCTCATCCTCACATCTTCTTGTACCACATTGAGTTTTGAAACATACTTGAAGACATCTACCACATGAAAAGTTGCCAATGATTGGTTGCCATCAAATTTTTGACAATCTTCTCACCAATGTGGTGGACACTAATTAGGGTACCCATGATACTCTTCACAGCAAGAGATTTATATATTTCTTCAAATTCCATGGGACCATCCTGTATCGCATACAATTTCCCAATATGAAGGCTCAAATTTGATAATAAATGTAATTTTGTGCCTTATAGCAATGGAGTCACTAAGGTGAGCCACCAATGCCTTCAAAAATATGCATACCCCAACTCACAAGAACAAAGTCTTCAAAATCTGTAAAAATCTTGGATAATGAAAACTTCATCTAAGTTAGAACTTCTCTACAAAGGTATCCAGGGAAATGGATTTTATCCTCAAGAACAATACCAAAATGTTAATCACACAAACTCAAACTTCTTGAGATAAAGTCCAAAATCTCAAGAGCGATTTGAGTGCAACTAAGAGGAGGCCACAGTCACCTCATCAACCCTCTTATTCACTTCAGGCTTGCTCTCCTCCAACTCAAGGGGGAATTCCCTAGGTTCACATTGTTGGGATTTAGAGAAATAAGTTTCAAGATGACAAGAAGAGTAAATCTAGCAAAATGGTTTTGAAGGAGTTTTCGAATTTGGAATTTGATGGGAGGATGAGAGACTAGTGTCTTTCCATTGTGTGTATGGATCAACTAAGAACTCCCTTGCGAGACTGTAAGTGGGTCTAGGGTAATACCTAGGGCTTTCCACTGCTAACCCTAGAAGATCCACCTAGTATCATAAAAACGCCAAGAAATTCAAGACAAGTGTCACCACTAAAAGCGTTCCTAGGGTTTTCAAAAAGGGATTTATCCAAGCAAAAACCAAGAGAATGCACCCTCTACACTACAAAACTAAAATTACACTTAATAATCATCCATAAAGAAATCCAACAAGATTATACAGACCACTTAATCAAGAAATCAAGATCAATCATAAACCCTAACCATGAAAATCCATGAAAGGAGAAAAATCATCCATAACACCATCTCCTCAATGAGAATTCTACTCTTGTATAATCAACATGCATCGCCTAAAAATATATAACAAATCTAAGATAGGAAATGGATTTTTACTTGAAGAAAAATTTATTGAGCTTTCCAGTCATTTATTTTTTTGATGTGTTTGTTGCTAAAAATATGGTCCACGTCCTAAGGCAAAACACTGAGCCTTTAATGACAGATTCCTTATCTGGAAAACAATTAGAAATTAGCATACACCTTTGATTATGGTATTGTCATTTTAAAGTGATTGGACATTTTGAAATATTTTGAAAATATTTTCTTATGTCCATTTGAAACAGAAATATTTGCTAAATTGTTATAAAACACAAATATAACACAACAACAAAAAAATTAAATAAAGAAAACAATACATACATATATATATATATATATATATATATATATATATATATATATCTATATATATATATATATATATATATATGTATATATATATATATATATATGTATATATATAGATATCTATATACATATATATATATATATATAGATATCTATATATATATACATATATATATATATACATATATATATATATACATATATATATATCTATATATATATATATATATATATATATCTATATATATATATATATATATATATATATGTATATATACATATATATATATATATACATATATATATATATCTATATACATATATATATATACATCTATATATATATATATATATATATATATATATATATGTATATATACATATATATATATATATACATATATATATATATATATATATATATATATACATACACACACACACACACACACACATACATACATACATACAACAACAATTTGAAAAGTAATTACTCAAAGTAATACTTCATAGATGGTTTAAAATTTGATAATTCTTCTTAATACACTACACGATAATACCATGTGCACTTCATCATTCTATTCCAAGAATCCCACCCTTAAAAGAATTTTTGCATCAGTTGGATATTACACTTTATGGTGGAATTGTCTCTGGAAATGGTCATGAAGTTTTTGCACGTCAATTTTTTGAGACTCAATCTGAGATAAATGGCTTTCATTTTGTTATTTTAAGGCACATACATATTCCTCCAAAGAAATTTTGAGTCATGAATCTTTGGCTCTATTATGAGGTCAGGATTTTCATCAACCACTTCATCAAAGGACTGATCCAGCATGCTTTCCTGATCAATTTCCACAAAAACGACATAGGGATTCTCTTTTAGTGTGTTTGGACATTTTTCTCAATGTCTCCCCATTCTTCTTCTACTATGTCAAGCTCCAGCAGATCCCTAGACAAGATGAACGGTTGATCCAAGCTTGGGGAGTCTTTCCTATTGCCATACTTCTTTCTATAGCAACACATGGAAAAATCACTACCTTGCACCTTTTAGCAACCTCGAAGATAAGAACATCTATAGGATCACTTTGGTAAGCTTGCAATCCAACATCAAATTCCTTTCTTCTTTCAATGCAAAGCCCAATCAAGAAATTCACATCACAACAGGCTTCAACCAGATGCTCACAAAACTCACTATCTTCATCCAATTCTTGTTCTTCAAAGAAATTTTGAGATGGTTCTAGCTTCATCATGGGAGCATGGGAAAAATCTTCATCAAGAAACCTATGATCTTCCATGTGATCTTGATCAATGTGAGGCGGTCAAGAAGGGCTTCATGTTGTAGAGATGTCATCAAGTCCACATAGGTATCTTCATACCTTTGAAATCTGGGACCCCAACGCTTGAGAAATTCTTCAATGAAAACTGCAATGGATGATATACTCTTTGGTTTGAGAGGATATTTAAGACAATCCCTTTTTTCCTCCAAAAAACAAGCAAAATGACCTCATCATCACGTCTTGGTGTACCATATTGAGTTTTGAAACATACCTCAAAACATCTACAACATGAAAAATTGCCAATGATTGGTTGTCATAAAATTTTTGACAATATTCCCACCAATGTGGTGGACACTATTTAGGGTACCCATGATACTCTTCACATCAAGAGCTTTATATATTTCATGAAATTCCATGGGACTATCCTGTATCACATTCAATTTCCCAATATGAAGGCTCAAATTTGATAATAAAAGTAATTTTGTGCCTTATAACAATATAGTCACTAAGGTGAGAGGCCAATTCCTTCACAATTATGCTTGGCCCACCTCACAAGCACAAAGTCTTCAAAATCTGTAAAAATATTCAATGATGAAACCTTCATCAAATTTATAGCTTCTCTACAAATGTATTCAAGGAAATGGACTTTATCCTCAACAACGGTGCCAAAATGTTAATCTCACAAACTCAAACTTCTTGAGATAAATTCCAAAATAGAAAGAGCGGTTTGGGTGCAACCACGAGGAGGCCATTGTCACCTCATCAACCCTCTTCTTCACTTCTAGCTAGCTCTCCTCCAACTCAAGGGGGACTTCCGTAGGTTCACATTGTTTGGATTTAGAGCAATAAGTTTCAATGTGATAAGAAGAGTAAATCCAACAAAATGGTTTTGAAGGAGTTTTAGAATTTGGAATTTGATTGGAGGATGAGAGACTAATGTCTTTCCATTGTGTGTATGAGTCAAATAAGAACTCCCTTGTGAGAGTTTAAGTGGGTCTAGGGTAATACCTAGGGATGTCCACTACTAAGCCTAGAAGATCCACCTAGTATCTTAAAAAATCCAAGAAATTCAAGAGAAGACTCCCCACTAAAAATGTTCCTAAGGTTTTCAAAAAGGGATTTATCCAAGAAGAAACCAAGAGAATGCACCCTCTACACTATAAAACTACAATTACACTTAATAATCATCCATAAACTAATCCAAGAAGATTATACAGATCACTTAATCAACAAATCAAGATCAATCATAAACCCTAGCCATGAAAATCCCTGAAAGAAGAAAAATCACCCATAACACCATCTCCTAAATGTGAATTCTACTCTTGTATAATCAACATGGATCACCTCAAAATATATAAAAAATCTAAGATAGGACATGGATTTTTAGCTGAAGGGAAATTTATCGAGTTTTCCAGTCATTTATTCTTTCGACGTATCTATTGCTAAAAATCGGGTCCACATCCTTAGGCAAAAGATTGAGCCTTTCATGACAGATTCCTTATCTGGAAAACATTTAGAAATTAACACACACATTTGATTATGGTATTGTCATTTTAAGAAGATTTCACATTCTGAAATATTTTGAAAATATTTGCTTATGGCCATTTGAAACAAAAATATTTGTTTAATTGTTATAAAACACAATTATAACACAACAACAACAAAAAATAAATAATATATTAAATATATTAAATAAATAAAATAATATATATATATATATATATATATATATATATATATATATATATATATATATATATATATATATATATATATATATATATATATATATATATATAAATATATATATATATATATATATATCTATATATATATATATATATATATATATATATATAGATATAGATATATATTAACAACAACAATGTGAAAAGTAATCACTCAAAGTAATAAGTCATAAATGGTTTAAAAATTGATAATTCTTCTTAATACACTAAGGATAATACCATGTGCACTTCATCATTCTATTCCAAGGATCCCACCTTCAAAGGAATTTTTCCATCACTTGGATATTACACTTTATGGTTGAATTGTCTCTGGAAATGGTCATGAAGTTTATGGATGTCAATTTTTTGAGACTCAATCTGAGATAAATGGATTTCACTTTGTTCTTTAAAGGCACATACATCTTCCTCCAAAGAAATTATGACTCATGGAGCTTTGGCTCTGTTATGAGGTAAGGATTTTCATCAACAACTTCAACAAAGGACTGACCCAACATGCTTTTGTTGGCATTATGGTTCAAGTGTTGTCCTTGATGGCAACTCACTCAGTGGATGGTACAGGTGCTCAGAAGTTGGTATAGGTGATGGCAACTTAATCAGAAGACAGATCTCAGTACAGCATGCCAAGGAAACTCATACACGCTGTTTCGTTAAGCCCAAGTCGCGTGTACACGCAAGTTCGATTCAGAAAAAGCGCGTGTATGTGGAAAGGTTCCTTTGGTTCATGGTGGTTAGACCTTGGAAGTTGTGCCTATGATTTCGGACCATTATGTCTCGACGGGCGTGTCGATCCCTAGTTTTAAAGTTGATGGTATTGTGTTACTATGGTTTTGGCTCTTGGTATTGAGAAAGGCCTAAGGCTATATAAGGAGAAGAAGATCATTAGGCAAAGATCATCTTTCGACAAGGCATGAATATCTAAGAGAGAAAGAGATCTGATATGCAGGTTCTGAGTTGGTTGATCTAAGCCAAGGAGAGATCACATCGGTTAATGGAAGACTAGATCTAAGGATAGATCGGGATCTAATGGTTTGAAATGCACTATCATGATATGGTTGATTATGCGTATTTCTAGATCTGCATATTGTCGCAATGTTACGTTCTGAGTCTAACTAATATCTGGTACAGCTGCAAGTTGAGAAAGTTTATTTTTAGATCTGTACGCAGGTTGGCTTCGGTAAAAGGGCGTGTATACGCGGTTTCTGCTCATTAAAGTAGCGTATATCTTTTGAAGCTTGATTTTGGTTTACAGTGGGGTCTGACTGTTATTACAGAGTTCTGTAGTCTGCTCTGTGTTCTGGTAACTGGTGATTGACAGGGTTCAGTGGTTCAGTGATTCAAAGTTGGGTTGTTTTATGCTTCAATGATCTGTTGTGGAAATTGAATGAATTATGGTCTTCAGATTGTAATGTTGTGCTTCAGGAATATCCAAGTCTGAAAATGTATGAAAAGTGATACCTGGAAGAAGGAAGATTGTAGGTCAGCACCTACGTACTAGTATCTTGGCTAGTACAAAAGCAAAGGGGGTTGGAGCTCCCTTCCAAGGAAGTTTGGAGAACGAGAGAAGGTTGAAGCCTTCTGCAGGTTGTAGCCTGCGTACTGGTATAAGGCTGCACCAGTACAAAAGATTGTAAACTGAAGTTTCATATTAAGAAAGATAGAGACAACTTGCAGCAGGTGGTTTTCACCCACATTGGGTTTCCACCTTATATCTTGGTGTTCATGTGTGTGGCTTTTTATCTGTTCTGTTATACTGCACATGTTTACTGTTAATATGATGAATAATGTCCTGATGCACTTAATTGAAGAATAAGCCAACTAAATTGTGAGTTTTCTGCTTATACGCTGTTTTACTTCGTCACAGTAGCGTGTACACGCTGGTTCACTTAACTGAAGTAGCGTATATGTTTTTGGGCATTTAAAAGTTTGACTAATCTGGTAATACTGATTCACCCCCCCTCTCAGTATTATTTCCAACAATTGGTATCAGAGCAGGTCCTTCAGAGAAGCTTGATCGCTTGAAGGAAGATCATTCATCATGAGCAACTACGAGAAAGAAGCATCAATCAGGCCACCGGTTTTTGATGGAACAAATTTCAATTATTGGAAGGTAAGAGTTACTGCATATCTTCAATCTCTTGGTACAGAAGTTTGGGACATTGTAGAAAAAGGTTATGCTTTTCCTTCAGCTACTCCTACAGATCCAGATGAAAAAAAGGCATATGAAACAAATGCAAAAGCAGTCGCTACCCTATTAGGAAGTATATCTCAAACAGAATTCATGAAGGTCATGCACTTCAAATCAGCAAAAGAAATATGGGACAAAATGATCACTAGCTATGAAGGAGATGAACAGGTAAAGGAAGCTAAACTTCAAACACTCAGGATTCAATATGAGACTCTCAGGATGTATAATGATGAAAGTGTGGCTAATTATTTTCTCCGGGTAGATGAGATTGTTAATTGTATGAAAAACTTGGGTGAAGAAATAAGAGAAACTATAGTAGTTCAAAAGGTTCTAAGATCTTTATCCCCCAAGTTTGAATCTAAAGTATCTGCAATAGAAGAAAAAGAAAATCTCCGTGTTCTCACTATGTCTCAGCTACATGGAATTCTAACCGCTTATGAAATGAGAAAGGGAGGTCCATCTGACAGAAGGGGAGCTGCTTTTAAGGCATCAGGAAAAGAAGATTACTATGAAGCAAGCCATGTTCCAGAAGAAGAGGAAGAAGAATCAAATTTTGTCAGAAATCTTCAAAGGGGTTCTGGAAGGTTCAGAGGTAAGCTACCTTTCAAATGTTTTGCTTGTGGGAAAGTAGGTCATTATGCTGCAAAATGTCCTTATAAGGATAAAGGAAAAGAACCTGCTAGATGGAACAAGAAACAAAGTGCAAATAGGAAAAGCTACTACACCCATGAAGATAGTGATGGCTTATCAAACAGTGATGAAGATGAACAAGGTAATAAATATAAGCTGTTAATGGCATTTGAAGATGATGATTATGAGGATGCTATAGATGTGGATAATCTCTATAATGAAATCACTAGACTCAAGAGAAGCATAGAAGAAAGGAATGTGATTATTGATACTTTGCAATTTCAGATTGATGAAAAGGAAAAACATCTTGAAAAACTAGAAGGTGAAATTGTTGGTCTCAGAAAAGAAATTGAGAAAACAAAAACTATTAATCTTAAATTTGTCAAAGGATCTGAAACCTTGGATGAGATTATTAGTGTGCAGCGGTCTCCTCTAAACAAAACAGGTTTGGGCTATAATGGAGAAACCTCTCAAGCATCCACCTCAAAAAGTTATCTTGATGCAGCAAGAGGAAATGAGCGGAAGAACAATGAAGATAATCAGGTAAAGCAGGGACGAGTTACAAACAGAAACTATCAGGGACAATCCTCCTTAAGGATGAACAAAAGCTACAACCAACCACAGGTAAAATCTTCTCAGTTTGGCTCAAGAATAGATGAAAATAGAAATTACAATCAGTTGGCTGGTAGATTCAATAACCGCAGAAGCTTCTTCAATGGACAATGCTTTTCTTGCCACAACTTTGGTCACAGAGCAGCTCAATGTGTTGCATATAAAACAATCATGACTAGGGAAGCTCAAAAACAAAGAAGTATGACAGGGATTACAAAAAGGACCTATAACAACTTTTCGGTGCTTGAAAATGAAGTTGAATGTTCTATTTGCAATAATTTTGGTCATAAAGACTCTGAATGCAGGAGCAGGTTTCAGGAGAAAAAGGAACAAGCCACAAGCACCAAAACATGGAGAATAAAGGAACCTCAAACAGAAAGATGTGGGATAGCATTTTATGCAGAAGGACAGGAAAATCTATGGTACATTGACAGTGGATGTTCGAAACATATGACAGGTGATAAAGAAAAACTTGAATCTTATTCTACTTTAGAAAAGGGAAAGAAAGTCTCTTTTGGAAATGATACTCCTGCTACTATAAAAGGAAAAGGTATTGCTCCTTTAAAAGAAAAGGTCAAGGCTGGAAATGTTTTGTATGTTGATGGATTGAAACATAATCTTCTAAGTGTCAGCCAGATGTGTGATCAAAAAACAGAGGTTATTTTCAGATCGAATGGATGTCTTGTTCGTGATCTTGATACAGGTAAAACAGTTCTCAAAGGCAAAAGAACTCCAAATAATCTGTACATATTTGAAGAAGAACAACAACAATGCTATCTTAGCAAGGATGAAGAGCACTGGTTATGGCATCGAAGGTTGGGACATCTAAGCTTCTCACAAATAAGGAAAGCATGCAAATATCAGGCAGTTCGCGATCTTCCAGATATCAAAATTCCAGACAACACCATATGCAAATCTTGTCAGTTTGGAAAGCAGACCAGAACTAACTTTCCAGAGAAGGAAGGATCAGCTAGCTTGCCTCTTGAGCTAGTCCATACAGATGTATGTGGTCCATTTAGGAAAAGGTCACCTCGAGGAGAAGAATATCTGATATTATTCATTGATGATTTCTCAAGGTTTGTTTGGTTAGGGCTTATGAAGCACAAAGATGAAGCATTCGAAAAATTCAAATCCTTCAAAGCATTGGCCGAAAATGAATCAGGACACAAAATCAAGTGCCTCAGATCTGACAGAGGTGGGGAGTTCACATCAAATGAATTTTTTGATTTCTGCGATGAACATGGGATAAGAAGAGAATTCTCTACAGCTAGAACTCCTCAGCAAAATGGGGTTGTGGAAAGAATGAACAGAACTATCCAACAAATGGCTCGTGCTATGCTCGATGAATCAGGTACTCCTGCAACCTTCTGGGGAGAAGCCGCACATGCTGCTGTTATCATTCTTAACAAAACAAATGTCCGAGTAAACAGCACTCAAACACCTCATGAGCTTTGGAGTGGTAAAACTCCTTCCGTGAAGCATTTCAAAATCTTTGGGAGCAAATGTTATATTAAGAACACTGATGAGCAACTTGGCAAACTTGAACCTAGAGCAGATGAGGGCATTCTTCTTGGTTATTCTCCACATAGCAAAGCATACAAGTGCTACAATAAAAGACTTGGCAGAATTGTTGACAGTATTGATATAGTGGTTGATGAGAAGGGATATATTCCTAGGCAAGTTCATCATGAAGAAGATGAAGGTTACTCTCAAAGGCGAAATGATGAAGAAGAAGAACCTCAAGAAGAAGAAGAATCTCAAGAAGAACCAGAGGAGCAGACAAGAATAGAAGAGAAGACTCCATCCAGATATGTCCAAAAGAATCATCCAGAAACTCAGATTGTGGGGCAGAAAGAAGCAGGAGTACAAACAAGAAGGACACTTGCAGAAGCTTCAAGCTACTTGGCTCTACTCTCCTCCATTGAACCACAAAATGTGAAAGAAGCATGCAAAGATGAATGTTGGGTCAAAGCAATGGATGAAGAACTTGAGCAAATCGAAAGGAACAACACTTGGGAATTGGTTCCTAGACCAAAAGATAAGAATGTAATAGGAACAAAATGGGTCTTCAAGAATAAGTTAAATGAAAATGGAGAAGTAATTAGAAACAAGGCCAGACTTGTTTGTAAAGGGTATGCACAGCAAGAAGGAATAGATTTTGAAGAGACCTTTGCTCCTGTGGCAAGACTAGAGGCCATCCGAATGTTCCTTGCTCTCTCAAGCTTTCAAAACTTCAAGGTATTTCAAATGGACGTGAAATCAGCCTTCCTGAATGGAGACTTAGAAGAAGAAGTATATATTGAGCAGCCAGATGGGTTCATTCTTGGGAATGATCCAAACCTTGTATGCAGATTGAAAAAGGCTCTCTATGGGCTCAAACAAGCCCCAAGGGCTTGGTACTATCGGTTGGACAAATATCTTCACCAACAAGGCTTTTCAAAAGGATCAGCAGATAGCAATCTCTATATAAAAGTTGAAAATAACAAATTGCTAATTCTTGTTGTTTATGTAGATGATATTATTTTTGGCAGCAATGAAGAAACTATGAGTCAAAACTTTGCCTTGGTTATGCAGAAAGAGTTCGAAATGTCACTTCTTGGAGAATTGACATATTTTCTTGGATTGCAAATCCAACAAAATGAAGGAGGTATCTTCTTGTCTCAAACCAAATACCTCAAGCAGATCTTGAAGAAGTATGGCATGGAAGAATCAAAACCAGTATGTACACCCATGGTTACAGGATGCAGCCTCAGTGCAAATGATGAATCAGCAGCAGTTCACCAACCCACTTATAGATCCATGATTGGGAGTTTGCTTTATTTGGCAGGTACTCGACCAGATATTACTCATGCAGTAGGGATGGTTGGAAGATTTCAAGCCAACCCAAAGGAAACCCATCTTCAGGCAGTCAAAAGAATCTTCAAATATCTTCAAGGGACCCAAAACTATGGCTTATGGTATCCTAGAAATACAGATCTCACTCTTCATGCTTACACAGATGCAGATTGGGCTGGAAGTGTGGATGATAGGAAAAGCACAAGTGGAGGTGCTTTCTTCATGGGTTCCAGATTAGTGTCTTGGTTCAGCAAGAAGCAAAGTTCGATTGCCTTATCTACAGCTGAAGCAGAATATGTGGCTGCAGCATCTTGTTGCACACAACTTCTTTGGATGATGCAGACCTTGCAGGACTTTCAAATCACTTGCACTCCACCTGTCTCTATCTTATGTGATAATACAAGTGCAATCAGCATTTCAAAGAATCCAGTCATGCACTCAAAGACCAAGCACATACCAATCAAGTACCATTTTCTTCGGGAACAAGTGCTTGAGCAGAAGGTCAAATTGGAGTATGTTCCTTCTAAGGAGCAAGTTGCTGATATTCTCACAAAACCACTGCCCAGGGAAACTTTTGAATATCTCAGACAAAAGCTGGGAGTAGTTGATGCTTCATCCTGTTGTTGAAATTTGTTTTGTTCTACAGAAAAGTTGGTATACGCAGGTTACGGAAGGGATATGAGCGTATACACGCGGATTTATGGTGAGTAAGTCGCGTATATGCTGGACGCTTGTTGCAGAAAGAATATCCGCGTACATACGCTGTTTTATACAGGATAAAACGCGTATATGAAGTTCTGAACAGCAAAGGAAAACTCTGAAGTTCTGAACAGCAATAGGAATGTCAGAAGTATTCAGGCACAGTTTCAGGGAGTGCAACAGGCACAGGTTCAGGGGGAGCAGCTCAAAAGTCTCATAAAGCATTGTTGGCATTCAGATGTTTTGGTTGTTGGTTTAAGAAGAAGGAGCTCAGAAAGCAATTCTAGTTGCTGATCTAACAAGATGTTTATCCGATGCTGCTGGTGTCTTTTCTAAATCTTGGTCTAGATCTGTTGTCTCTATGTCTTTCTTGTCTCTTTTATGGTGTCAAGGTCATGTAACGGCCTTTGTTGGTTTCCCCACTATGCCTGGGATGAATGATGAAATGTTCATGTGTCTTCACATGGTTAGGTGGATGAGTCAATATTGGTATATCCCCACTAGATTGGGTGATGAATGTATGTTGAGTCTTTTGATGATAGGAAGGTCTTCTTTAATGTATAAGTCTTTGTTCTTCTTGAAGAACATCTTTTGCAGATCTTGCCTACAGTCAAGGGGAGCACACTTGGAGATTTCAGCATGTACTCAGGGGGAGTATGGACAGCAGTATGGACAGCAGAAGGAATACCAAGGAAGAGAATATTTTGGTCCACCCTTTGCCCTTGATGTCAAAGGGGGAGAGTGACTTGGTGTGGTGGTTGCCATCAAGTCCAAAGGGGGAGATTGTTGGCATTATGGTTCAAGTGTTGTCCTTGATGGCAACTCACTCAGTGGATGGTACAGGTGCTCAGAAGTTGGTACAGGTGATGGCAACTTAATCAGAAGACAGATCTCAGTACAGCATGCCAAGGAAACTCATACACGCTGTTTCGTTAAGCCCAAGTCGCGTGTACACGCAAGTTCGATTCAGAAAAAGCGCGTGTATGTGGAAAGGTTCCTTTGGTTCATGGTGGTTAGACCTTGGAAGTTGTGCCTATGATTTCGGACCATTATGTCTCGACGGGCGTGTCGATCCCTAGTTTTAAAGTTGATGGTATTGTGTTACTATGGTTTTGGCTCTTGGTATTGAGAAAGGCCTAAGGCTATATAAGGAGAAGAAGATCATTAGGCAAAGATCATCTTTCGACAAGGCATGAATATCTAAGAGAGAAAGAGATCTGATATGCAGGTTCTGAGTTGGTTGATCTAAGCCAAGGAGAGATCACATCGGTTAATGGAAGACTAGATCTAAGGATAGATCGGGATCTAATGGTTTGAAATGCACTATCATGATATGGTTGATTATGCGTATTTCTAGATCTGCATATTGTCGCAATGTTACGTTCTGAGTCTAACTAATATCTGGTACAGCTGCAAGTTGAGAAAGTTTATTTTTAGATCTGTACGCAGGTTGGCTTCGGTAAAAGGGCGTGTATACGCGGTTTCTGCTCATTAAAGTAGCGTATATCTTTTGAAGCTTGATTTTGGTTTACAGTGGGGTCTGACTGTTATTACAGAGTTCTGTAGTCTGCTCTGTGTTCTGGTAACTGGTGATTGACAGGGTTCAGTGGTTCAGTGATTCAAAGTTGGGTTGTTTTATGCTTCAATGATCTGTTGTGGAAATTGAATGAATTATGGTCTTCAGATTGTAATGTTGTGCTTCAGGAATATCCAAGTCTGAAAATGTATGAAAAGTGATACCTGGAAGAAGGAAGATTGTAGGTCAGCACCTACGTACTAGTATCTTGGCTAGTACAAAAGCAAAGGGGGGTTGGAGCTCCCTTCCAAGGAAGTTTGGAGAACGAGAGAAGGTTGAAGCCTTCTGCAGGTTGTAGCCTGCGTACTGGTATAAGGCTGCACCAGTACAAAAGATTGTAAACTGAAGTTTCATATTAAGAAAGATAGAGACAACTTGCAGCAGGTGGTTTTCACCCACATTGGGTTTCCACCTTATATCTTGGTGTTCATGTGTGTGGCTTTTTATCTGTTCTGTTATACTGCACATGTTTACTGTTAATATGATGAATAATGTCCTGATGCACTTAATTGAAGAATAAGCCAACTAAATTGTGAGTTTTCTGCTTATACGCTGTTTTACTTCGTCACAGTAGCGTGTACACGCTGGTTCACTTAACTGAAGTAGCGTATATGTTTTTGGGCATTTAAAAGTTTGACTAATCTGGTAATACTGATTCACCCCCCCTCTCAGTATTATTTCCAACAGCTTTCCTGATTAGCTTCCACAAGAACGACATAGGGATTCTCTTTTAGTGTGTTTGGACAATTTTCTCAACACATCCCCATTCTTCTTATACTATGTCAAGCTCTAACAGTTCCCTAGACAAGATGCAGGGTTGATCTGAGCTTAGGGAGTCTTTCTATTGCCATACTTCTTTTTATAGCAGCACATGGAAAATTTACTGCTTTGTACCTTTTATCAAGCTCTAAGATAAGCACATCCATAGGATCACTTTTATAAGCTTGCAATACAACATCAAATTCCTTTCTTATTTTAATGCAAAGCCCAAATCAAGAAATTCACATCACAACAGGATTCAACCAGATGCTCACAAAACTCACCGTCTTCATCCAATTCTTGTTGTTCAAAGAGATTTTGAGATGGTTATAGCTTCAACATGGGAGCATGTGAAAACTATTCATCAAGAAACTCGTGATCTTCTGTGTGATCTTGATCAATGTTAGGCAGTCAAGAAGGGATTCATGTTGTAGAGCTGTCATCAAGTCCATGTAGGTATCTTCATACCTTTGAAATCTGGGACCCCAACGCTTGAGATTTTCTTCAATGAAATATGCAATGGATGATATACTCTTTGTCTTGACAGAATATTTAGGCCAATCCCTTTTTGCCTCCAAAAAACAAGAAAAAAGACTTCATCATCATATCTTATGTACCACATTGAGTTTTGAAACATACTTCAAGACATCTACCACATGAAATATGGAAAATGATTGGTTGCCATCAAATTTTGGACAATCTTCCCACCAATATGGTGGAAAATAATTAGGGTTCCCATTATGCTCTTCACATCAAGAGCTTTATATATTTCATGAAATTCCATTGGACCATCCTTTATCGCATACAATTTCCCAATATTAAGGCCCAAATTTCATAATAAATGTAATTTTGTGCCTTATTACAATAGAGTCAAAAAGCTGAGACACGAAATGCCTTCATAATTATGCTTGCCCTATCTCACAAGCACAAAGTCTTCAAAATATGTAAAAGCCAAGATCTTCGTTCTCCCAAAGGAATCAAAAATATCAAAATAAATCTTCAATAATGAAACCTTCATCAAAGTTATAGCGTCTCTACAAATGTATTCAGGGAAATAGACTTTATCCTCAGCAACGATACCAAAATGTTAATCACACAAACTCAAAATTCGTGAGATAGAGCCCAAAATCTCAAGTGAGGTTTTAGTCTAACTAAGAGGAGGCCATTGCCATCTCATCAACCGTCTTCTTCACTTTAGTCTACCTTTGCTCCAACTCAAGAGGGACTTCCCTAGGTTCACATTGTTGGGATTTAGAGTAATAAGTTTCAAGGTGATAAGAAGAGTAAATCCAACAAAATGGTTTTTAAAGTGTTTTATAATTTTGAATTTGATGGGAGGATGAGAGACTAGTGTCTTTCCACTGGGTATATGGATCAACTAAGAACTCCCTTGCAAGAGTGTAAGTGGGTCTAGCGTAATACCTAGGGATCTCCACTACTAACCCTAGAAGATCCACCTAGTATCTTACAAAATCCAAGAAATTCAAGAGAAGACTCTCCACTAAAAATGTTCCTAGGGTTTTCAAAAAGTGATTTATCCAAGAAGAAACCAAGATAATTCACCCTCTACACTATAAAAGTACAATTACACTTAATAATAATCCATAAACAAATACAACAAGATTATACATACCACTTAATCAAGAAATCAAGATCAATCATAAACCCTAGCCATGAAAGTAGCAAAATCATCCATAACACCATCTCCTGAATGAGAATTCTACTCTTGTATAATCAACATACACCGCCTAAAAATATATAACAAATCTAAGATAGGACATGGATTTTTACCTGAAGGAAAATTTATTGAGTCTTCTAGTCATTTATTCTTCCGATGTATCTGTTGCTAAAAATTTGGTCCACATCCTAAGGAAAAAGACTCAACCTTTGATGTAGGAATGATATAACATGTATATTTTCTCTGGCTCCACATACTACCAATAAAATTCAAAGTTTTATATATGAATTCCTCTTCTCTTGGAGACACAGTGGATCACCCTCACCCAACGAATTAATGGCCTTTCCAAAAAATACAAATACTAATGTTGTAGGGAGCCAATGTGAGGGTTCAAGGGAACCATCTATCATGAATAGAGTGATATTTGGAATCACAGGGGTTTACACTTTCTCATTGCTCCAGAACAAGACTTGAAACATCAGTAGAATAATTAGCAAGATGAATTTTCAAAGGCTTCTATGCTATTTCAAGGACAAAGGTTATGCGGCTACTACATTTTACCACTTTTTGTATCCTCTAATCTGAATAGGGCATCATAGAGTTTCTTAATATTTTCCTCTCACTAATCTCTAAATAACCGATTATTTTCTTTTTCCTCATTTACAGGCTAACATGTTGTAGGAATATCTCATTCAGGATCTTGAGTTTCTACTACATGACATATTCCTTATTGTCTCGAACACAATTATAAATTAGCACACACCTTTGATTATGGTATTTTCATTTTAAAGTGATTGCACATTCTGAAATATTTTGAAAATCTTTGCTTATGTTCATTTGAAACAAAAATATTTGCTTAATTGTTATAAAACATAATTATAACACAACAAAAAGAAATATGTATTAAAGAAACAAAATAATATATATATATATATATATATATATATATATATATATATATATATATATATATATATATATATATATATATATATATATATATATATATATATATATATAGATAACAATGGAAATGTGAAAAGTAATCACTCAAAGTAATACTTCATAAATGGTTTAAAAATTGATAATTCTTCTTAATACACTATAGGTTAAGACCATGTTCACTTCATCATTCTATTCCAAGAATCCCACCCTCAAAATAATTTTTGCAACACTTGGATATTACACTTTATGTTGGAATTGTCTCTGCAAATGGTCATAAAGTTTTTGGACATCAATTTTTTGAGACACAATTTGAGATAAATGGTTTTCGCTTTGTTCTTTTAAGGCACAAACATCTTCCTCCAAAGAAAATCTGACTGATGAAGCTTTGGCTCTATTATGAGGTCAGGCTTTCCATCAACCACTTCATCAAAGGAATGGTCTAGCATGCAAGGAAAATCTGATTGATGAAGCTTTGGATCTATTATGAGGTCAGGATTTTCGTCAACCGCTTCGTCAAGGGACTAATCTAACATGCTTTCCTGATCAGCTTCGATAACAATGATATATGGGTGCTCTTTTAGTGTGCTTGAACATTTTTCAAAATGTCTCCCCATTCTTCTTCTACTGTGTCATGCTCCAACAGTTCCTTAGACAAGATGAAGGGTTTATCCAAGCTTGGGGAGTCTTTCTTACTGCCATACTTTTTTCTATAGAAGTACATGGAAAATTCGCTTCCTTGTAACTTTTAGAAAGCTCTAAGATAAGCACATCCATATGATCACTTTAATAAGCTTGCAATACAAAATTAAATTCTTTTTTTCTTTCAATACAAATCTCAATCAACAATTTCACATCACAACAGGCTTCAGCCAAATGCTGACAAACCTCACTATCTTCATCCAATTCTTGTTCTTCAAAGAAATTTTGAGATGGTTCTAACTTCAGCATGGGAGCATGAGAAAACTCTTCATCAAGAAGCCCATGATCTTCCGTGTGATATTTATCAATGTGAGGGGGGTCAAGAAGGGCTTCATGTTGTAGAGCTATCATCAAGTCCACATAGGTATCTTCATACCTTTCAAATCTGGGACCCCAACGCTTCAAAAATGATTCAATGAAAACTGCAATGGATGATATACTCTTTGGTTTGAGAGAATATTTAAGGCAATCCCTTTTTGCCTCCAAAGAGCAAGAAAAAATACCTCATCATCACATCATCATGTACCAAATTGAGGTTTGGAATACTTCAAGACATCTATCGCATGAAAAATGCCCAATGATTGCTTGCCATCAAATTTTGGAAATCTTCCCACCAATGTGGTGGACACTAATTAGGGTACCCAGGATACTCTTCACATCAAGAGCTTTATATATTTCATGAAATTTCATGGGACCATCTTCATCGCATAGAATTTCCCAATATGAAGGCTCAAATTTGTTAATAAATGTAATTTTGTGCCTTATTACAATAGAGTGACCAAGCTGAGCCTCCAATGCCTTCAGAATTATGCTTGCCCCACCTCACAAGCACAAAGTCTTCAAAATCTGTAAAAATTGATATCTTCATTCTCCCAAAGGAATCAACAATATGAGAATAAATCTTCAATAATGGAACCTTCATCAAAGTTGTAGCTTCTATACAAATGTATTAAGGGAAATGGGCATTATACTTAGCAACAGTTCCAAAATGTTAATCACACAAACTTAAACTTCTTGAGATAAAGTCCAAAATCTCTAGAGAGGTTTGAGTGCAACTAAGAGGAGGCAATGTCACTTCAGTAACCTTCTTCTTCACTTCAGGCCAGCTCTCCTCCATCTCAAGGGGGATTTCGTTAGGTTCACCTTGTTGGGATTTAGAGAAATAAGTTTCAAAGTGATAAGAAGAGTAAATCCAACAAAAAGGTTTTGAAAGAGTTTTAGAATTTGGAATTTTATGGGAGAATGAGAGACTAGTGTCTTTCCATTGAGTGTAAGTGGGTTTAGGTTAATACCTAGGGATGTCCACTACTAACCCTAGAAGATCCACCTAGTATCTTACAAAATCCAATAAATTCAAGAGAAGACTCTCCACTAAAAATGTTCCTAGGGTTTTCAAAAAGGGATTTATCTAAGAAGAAACCAAGAGAATTCACCCTCTACACTATAAAACTCTAATTACACTTAATAATCGTCCATAAACAAATCCAATAGGATTATAGAGACCACATAGTCAAGAAATCAAGATCAATCATAAACCCTAGCCATGAAAGTAGCAAAATGATCCATAACACCATCTCCTCAATGAGAATTCTACTCTTATATAATCAACATGCACCACCTCAAAATATATGAAAAATCTAAGATAGGACATGGATTTTTACCTGAAGGAAAATTTATTGAGTTTTCCAGTCATCTATTCTTTCGATGTATCTGTTGCTAAAAACATGGTCCACGTCCCAAGGCAAAAGACTGAGCCTTTGGTGTAGGAATGATATAACATGTATCCTTTCTCTGGCTCCACATAGTTCTAACAAAATTCTAAGTTTTATATGAATTCTTACTCTTCTCTTGGAGACACAGTGGATCACCCTCATTGAATGAATTAATGGCCTTTCCACAAAATACAAAATATTGATGTTGTGGGGAGCCAATGTGAGGGTTCAAGGGAATGATCTGTCCCGTCGAGACTTAGTGCAACAAATCTATTCTAAAATATTAGTGTTTTCACCTGGGATTTCAATAGAGTGATATTTGGAATCACAGGGGTTGACTATTTCTCATTACTCTAGAATAAGACTTCAAACTTTAGTAGAATAATTAGCAAGATGAAATTTTCAAAGACTTCTGCTCTATTTCAAGGAAAAAGGTTATCCGCCTACTGCATTTTATCATTTTTTGTATCCTTTAATCTCGCTGGGGCATCATAGAGTTTCTCAATTCCGTCGTGGGACTAATTTTTAACTAACCGATTATTTTCTTTTTCCTCACTTATAGATTGACATGTTGTAGGAATATCAAATTCAATATCTTGAGTTTGTACTTCATACAAGATTCCTTATTTTCCGTTAAACAATTAGAAATTAACACTCACCTTTGATTATGGTATTTTTATTTTGTGATTGCGCATTCTAGAAATATTTTGAAGAAGTTGTGCCAACAAAGCACTAACTTGGAATCTAGGTGCTTCCCCTTGCAGATTTTCAACAACACCTCAGCTTGGCCTCTCTACTCATTGTTGACACACATTTTCCTCACTATGATGCACCCTTTTTCTGCCTTCTTTTGCGATACAAATACGTTTCGCTTTTCTTTGGTTTTTAATTGTTATTTCCCCTTCATTTATAGTTTTATTAATTCCATGGCTACTGAGATTGTCGCCAATGTGGCCAAGGAAATGGCAGGAACCATTCTTGGTGTAGTCATCAGGCAGATCAAAGATGTTGATTTGGGGGGAAATTTTCAAGTTTTTCATACAAACATCGCCCACATGGCGTACTTCTTGGACCATATTCAAAATCGATTCCAAGATCAAAAAAGAATGTTTTTGATGTCAACAGAAATGTGTCTGAGAAAGATGGACGATACACTCAGACTAGCTCAACAACTCGTCCATCGCGTCAACCAATAATGAGCGTGGTGTCACAGCTTTTGTATTATTTGCAACCCCAATCTCTCTAGAGAATGTAGAGAGTGGAAAACAATCTAAATTCTTGCCGATATCGAGAATATTGTAGATTGTGTCCACTCTACTTCTGAAGAAAATACTCCAACCTATTCCAAAAGGGTTAGATATCAAAAGTGCTAAACATAAAAAAAAAAAGAACAAAACAAAAAAAAAATAAAAAGGTTTTATAAACCCCTCCTGAAATCCCTCTGTTAAGTTCCACCAAAATCTCCAAAACGTTTTAGAGCAAACACCAATTTTTTTATTTGTTTTGGGTTTGGTTTAGTTAAAAGTTGTTTGGCTGTAATTTAATTTTTAATTTCTTTTTTCAAGAATATTGATTTTTTCAATAATTTATCTCACTTTTATATTAAAAATCTTTGAAGTTTATGTTTTCAAATTAAAAGTATTTTTAATATTTATGAAGAAAATCAAAGTGGTCCTTGGATGGAGCATATTGTTAATATTCTTTAATTTTCATGTATTTGGAAGATATTGCCAATTGCGTTTAGTGTTTAAGTTAAATTAATAGAATGAAGAATGATTAAATTCCTAAGAGCATAATAGTTCATTATTATGCGACATCAATGATGAGAAATGTTATTAGAATATGCCAAAAGAGATCAAATAATATGCAAACAAATCAAAAGGTTAGGTATCCTTACTCACCTACAATGTTGTGATCCTCTATAAAATATACCAAAAGTATTCACATCTCCACACATACATATAACAAAAGGAAATGAGAAAAATGAGGGAAAATATAAATCTAACTAGGATATAAAAGATGTCTTTGGTATTTGGTAGAAGGATATCAATCCAACACCTCATAGATATAATTGAAGAATTCCTTTGAGGTGATAATTTAAGGAGACGATCAAACAAATTAGTGTGAAGAAAGTATGATTCTCAACACTCAGATAAGCATGCGAGTGCAACATGCCACAGTAGGCTTGAATATAATCCTTTGATTTCTTACAGGGTCTCACAATAGAATGCAACTCATTATTAATGGTTGGGCATCTATGAAATCCAGCATAGAGTGTCTCGCTACAATAGACCATCAAACATTTGTGTTGTGTGGGAACTACATCAACGACATGAACGATTGGCTCATAGGGTCCCTGTTGTTTAGCCATTCATCAACAAAAGCTACTTCCCCGATGGGATAGAAGTGAAATCTGATAGTTGCAAAGGTAGGAATAATGGCGTCAAAGGTAATATTGTTTCCAGAAATAAGAGAACCAGAAATAGGCTTATGAACACCATCAATATCTATTGGAGGTGCTACGATGAAAGAAATAATGAATACAAAAATTGCGAACAATAGGATATGGATCATCAAGATGTTGAACCAAGATGTTCAAGGGTTGATGTAATAAACATAGATTTGACCATTAAAAATCATGTATCTTCTTTGAGTTTGAGTGGAACAAGAATTTTTTAAATATTCATAAATACCTCACAAGGGTTTCCAATGAATGCCTCATAGGATTTGTGTGTATCTAAGGCCGATGAAAATGTTTTTTGATTTCCTTCTTTCGTTTTGTCATCTTTGTTAAAGCGTTCTTGTTAGGATCGAGGTGCTTGAGACCTTCAACCACAACTAGAAAACTTATGACAATGCTATTTGTGCATAATATCAATTCCTTTGAAAATGAAGCCTACTTGTGTGCCATGTTGTAAAACTAGTACTAATCAGAACCGATGCAATAAAATATGAATAGACACACGACACAATCTCGAATGTAGTTTAGGCATATATTTTGCTTGGCGGAAAAGTAAATTACTATATCTTCAAAGTAGGGTATAGCTCTTTGGCTTTGTGCTTGAAGAAGATAAAGAGTAATTTTCAAATTTTCCACACAATTAAGGTATTATTGTTGAATTGATATTTGATTAGCAACTTTACTGGTTCATTTTTATCAGTGGTTGAGGTAAAGGGCTCTTTGGTTTGGTGCTTGAAGAAGATAAAGAGTAATTTTTAAATTTTCCACAAAACTAAGGTATTACTCTTGAATTAGTAGTTGATTAGCAACTTTACCAGTTCACTTTTATAGTTAGTTGGGGTAAAGGCCTTTTTAGAAGACGTTTTTTTGGGCTTTTAGGAGTCAACATTAATGGTCATCACAATTAATGTGGGGAAGAAATTATAGATAAATTTATATGTTTATTTTAAATTTTTCATAATTATTAAACAGTAAAGAAGGTATAAATATTTTTATAGGTGGTGGTGTTGTTTTTTTTCTTGCAATGTTAAATTAGGTGTTAATATAATATTGAGGAAGATGGTTTGTTTTATTATTCTCGATAATGTATTCTTCTCTTTGCAAGTATTCTTCATAATGTGTTTGACTTAGATGTAAGCTTTGAATTTAATTCCGTGTGAATGTGATCAAAGAATATAACCTTGAAGGTTCTAATCAACTCCATAACTCTAATCATCTATTGATCCAATAAAGAAATGTTCAAGGAAGTATAAACTTTCAGCCAATTTGTAACAACCTTTGAATCTCTTATCACTTGTAAGTTCAGATTGTTGAAGTGACATAATTAAAATGACTAACATAAATGACTAATTTGTATTATTATAGTACTTTTTAAGTAGTCATATTTTTGTTCCTAAATGAAATTAGTCATTAACGTTAGTCATTTTTAGTTGCACTTCTTATTCTCTAGTTGTATAATTTAACCCGAAACTAAATTAGTCATTTATGTTAGTCGCTTTTAGTTAGGTCACTTAAAATTTCTCATTTTTGGTAGTATTTCACTTGGAAAAGTTGTGGTGACTAACGTTTTTAGTCACCTAGTCACTAATTTCATCATTTTCTACTAGTGTGGCTGCCTAAGTACGAGCAACTCCTTTTGGACCGTTGGTCCCACTATCACTCCATCATTCATCCTTACCTCGTAATCATCTCCCACTTCGATCATCCATAATTTAACCATTTTTCACCTTATCTCATTTTTCTTCTGATTTGACTGTTGTCACGTGTGGAGTGGTCTAATTGTTTTCTCCTCATCGATTGGCCGAAGGTGGCCAAGTTAACTCAACACCTTTTCTTATAAAACTGACTCTTACATAATCCTACATTTTTTATCGTATCGTGGTAATGAGAGAGCATAAGAAAGGTGACATACTTGTGGGTAAGATGCTTTGACGATGATGCTTGTTGGAGAATGATGTCCCTGTGCTATGTACTTGCTACATATTTTTTGTATTGGCCTCTTTTGATTCTTGCTTCCTTTGATGTGAAGGTACTAGAGAGTGATGTTGATGATCCTGATGGTATGGCTGAGCTCTGGAGGAGCTTTCCTGACATTGGAATCTCTATGCTGAAGATGACTTCCACCTTGTGAAATTTCCTTTTGTGAGATAGACTGCTACAGGATTTCCTACAGGTAACCTACAAGATGTCCTATAGCTGCCTCTCCCCTAATTTTTTCATACTTCTCTTCACTTCGAGGATTGTTGACATGGGTAGAGAAGGAGTATATTGATTGGTAGGTGAGAGGTATAGCTGTCAGGTATTGTCCCTTTATCACCTATTCTCACCCTCTTCTATTTGTTTTTTTCTTCTTCTTTAAAAACTATAATTTTTTGAATTGACTTATTGGATGGATGCAGGGGTAACATGGTCATGAGAGGCATGGTGATGATGTGGCAGAGTAAATATTTTAATTTTTTTGCACAGGCTAGTCATCCGCTTTCTCTAGGGTCACTTTTCTTTTGATTCCCAAGCCACTATAATTCCTATAGGAAACTTCTGTAGGTTTTCATGGAATCCTATAGGATTACAGGGAATCCTGTAGAAAACACAGAGCCTGTGTAAAATGAGCTGGAGGAGTTCATAAATGGAGGGATTTACGGGATAATGAAGAATATGGGATGGACGAATGAAAATATGGATTGTGTATGTTCCTCCCAAATTGGTTTCATCCTCCTCGTGCTGACCTACAAACAACATTTTCAAACTTATTCTCTTCTCTCTCCTTTTTTTTTTTGAAAAAAACTAGTGTGCCTCCAAGAGGTTTTCATCCTAGCTGCTTTCCCTGGGTGCCTCAAAAGGGGTTTTCACCTAGATATCTTTATATTTTTTCTTTCCTTTTCAACACCATTGGGCCGCCTCAAGAGGTTTTCAACCCAACAGTGGGACTCAGGTCCCTCATGGAGGTTTTCACCTGAGTCTCTTTATCTTTTCTCTTTTTTCTTTTTTTATTTTATTTCTTTTTTCAAGGACTTGATGCGGTAGAAGCTGAGACTTGCTCCACCACCATCACTGTCTTGTTTATGCCATTGATGAATTCTTTCTTTGACAAAGGCTTCTTGTAGACATTCAATCTGTACCCATTGACAAGTAAAGGGATAACCTTTCCATCAATGGTCCTTATCTATATTGAACCATTGTCATGACATTTTTCTATGACATAAGGCCCCAACCATCTAGTCCTTAACTTGCCTTTAAAATCCTTGTATCTGGAATCATACAACAAATCCCAATCACCTTCTTGAAACTATTTGTCCTTTATGTTCTTATCATGCCAAATCTTCATTTGAACTTGAGTCAACTCTGTGTGCAAGAGGGCCTGCATCCTAAATTCATCTAACCCATTCAGATGGAGCAATCTCTCTTGTTGTGCCCTGGTGAGATGTAGATTCAGTTGTGCTACCATCCTTAAGGTGTTGTATTCAAATTCTATTAACACGAGGGATTTCTTCCCATAGACCATGTCATAAGGAGTGAATCCAATGGTGGTATTCCAGGTGGTATTGTAGGCCCAAGTGGCCTCAACTAATCTATCCGCCTTGTCATTTCTACTACTACTAATCACTTTTGTCAGAATACCTTCTAGCACTCTGTTGGTTACCTCCACTTGCCCATTAGCTTGTGGGTGGTAAGGAGTGGATGTTCTATGCGTGATATTGTGCTGGCTTAATAAATTTTCAATCATGTGAGATGTAAACTGACTTCCTTGATCAGTGACCAGTTCTCTAGGGTACCCGAACTTATAAAATACATTTTCCCTTAAGAACTTGGCCACTTTCTCTTTTGTTGTTGCTTTGATGGCCTTGGCTTCAGCCCACTTGGTTAAATAGTCAGTTCACACAATTTGTACTTATTTTGCCTAGATGGAGGCTCAAGGGTCCAATGAAATCCATGCCCACTTGTCAAATGGTTCGAAAGTCACTTGAGGTTGCAGAGGAATTTCATCCCTTGGGGTAGGTTTCCCCATCCTTTGGCACCGATCACATTGACTAGTATACCTCCTCACATCTTGGTGAAGAGTGGGCCAGTAATAACCAACATGTAGCACTTTGAATGTTGTCCTTTTGGCTGCAAAGTGACCTCCACAAGGCCCATCATGATAGGTTAGAAGGATGTCAGAGACATCCTCGTCCCTGACACATCTTCTCATAATTTCATCTGGGCCTAGTTTTAAGAGGTTACCCCCAATCCAAGTTAATGGGGCACTCTTTCTCACAATCTTGCTCTTTTCATTAGAGGACAAATTTGGTGGAAAATGTGCAGACAGCAAGTAATTTTCTATGTCAAAAAAAATGGAGAGAGAACTGAAATGGCGAATAAATGTTCATTCACTAACTGATCATCAACCATTCATTCCTCCCCTGTAGGCAAAGTCAATTTGGATAAAATATCTACAACAACATTCTTCTTGTCAGGATTATCAATAATAGTTAAATCATTGTTGCAATAAAAGTAACCATCTAATAATCCAGGAATTTACATCAAGTTTATTCATCAAGTATTTAGTTGCAGCATGGTCAGTATGTGCAAATTTTTGGTAACCTGTAATGTAATGCCTAAATTTGTTCAATGAATGCACAACAACTAGGAGCTCCTTTTCAGTCACTGTGTAGTTCAGCTCGGCTTTTGACAGATTCTTACTAGTGGAGTAAATGGCATAAGGCAGCTTGTCATCTGTCTGGCCTAGAGCTACTCCTATGGCTTTGTGAGAGGCATCAGCATGTATATGGAAAGTAAGGGCCCAATTTGGTGCAGTGGTCAATTTTTCCTTTAGAGTGTCCAAGACCTCTTGATGACTTTCTGACCATAAAAATTCAGTCTTTGGCCAAAAAACGTCTTTCTAATGGGCGCCCGATGTTGATCATGTCGCTGCTTGTACTTGGCATTTGATTTCTCAAGAATGTCATGGACCTGCTGGCGAATGTGTTGGATGCGCTCAATGAAGCTGGTGGCCTTATCTGTTTCGGACTGGACATGAGCTGAATTCATGTGAGTAGCTGCAAGTGGCATGGCCACATCAATGGGGCATAGCGGCTGGAATCCCAAACCCACCTGAAAAGGGCTATGGCCAGTGGAGCTGTGAAGAGGTTGGTTGTAGCTGTGCTGAACATAGGGGAGGCTCTCGTCCCATGTGCATGGATGCTTTGAGTTATACATGCGCAGAATGTGCACAATCATCTTATTGACAACCTCTGTCTGGCCATCAGTTTGAGGATGGAAGGCTGTGGACTTCGTGAGTTTGGTGTCCAGCATTGACCAGAGACTGGACCAAAATGTGCTGAGAAACCGATTGTCCTGATCTGAGATGATAGACTGTGGGATCCCAAAGTGCACCCACACTCGTTCAAAGAAGAGTTTAGTAGTGGCTTCTGCTGTGATATTCTTCTTGCAGGCCACCATAATGGCAATCTTCGAGAACCTGTCGACGACCACAAAAACACAGTCATTTCCATGCTTAGTGGAAGGAAGGCCTGACATGTAATCCATGGAGATGGATTCCCAAGGTCGACTAGGGGTAGGCAACGGGGTATAGAGGCCGTGCTTCTTAATGGCCGGTTTGGCAATGGCACAGGCAGTACATGATCAGATGTACTTCCCAACGTCTTGTCGAAGATTCGGCCAATAGAAATAATTTTGCAGTACTGCCACTGTTTTCTCGACCACGAAATGCCCAGCAGCTCGACTGTAGTGTGCTTCCCAAATCATCTTGGCACGCTCGCTTGAAGGAACACAAAGGTGACCGAGGTGGCATAATAGGGCATCCTGGAGGTGAAAATCTGCAACCTGTCGACCCTCCAAGAGTGTCTGGTATGTGTGGCCGAATTCTGGGTCGCTTTTGTAGAGAAGTGGCCAATCAGAAGTCTCGTGCCCACAAGAGTTGAGCACGGTGGTTAGCGCCATGATCGGTGGTCGACTGAGGCAATCTGCAACATTATTGGTGCTGCCCTTTTTATACTTGATATTCAAGTGAAACTGTTGCAGGTATGTAGACCACTTCTGATGGCGATCATTCTGCAATTTCCCTTGGGTCTGTATGAACTGCAGAGGTCGGTGGTCTGTGTGGATGACCGTTTCCTTCCCCAAAATGTAATGCTTCCATTGTCGGCAGGCCTGTACAATGGAATACATCTCTTTATCATAAGTGGGGTACTTCCAGACTGTGTCTGAAAGTGTTTCACTGTGATATGCCACTGGATGTCCATGTTGAGTAAGGACTGCCCCAATAGCATAGTCAGAGGCATCTGTCTCGACCTCAAATGGTTGTTGTAAATCTGGTAACGCGAGCACTGGTGCCGTACAGAGGCGATCCTTCAACTCCCTGAATGCCTTCTGTTGAGATTCAGACCAAAAGAATTTTGCTTTCGCCCCGCCCTTGGTGACTTGACTCAAGGGCCAAGAAATATGAGAAAACCCCAACACAAACCTGCGGTAGAAGTTGGCAAGACCTAGAAAGCTGCGGAGCTCTGTTAGAGTGGTGGGAGAGGGCCAATCCAGAATGACTTGGATCTTGGCTGGATCGACATGCACCCCCTGCTCATCAATGATGTATCCCAGATATTGAACCTGGGTCATGCCAAAAGTTCATTTCTCCAAATTGGCACATAGCTTGTGTTGCCGCAGTGTTTGGAGAACCTGTCGGATGTGGTGGAGGTGCTCTTCCCAACTCTGGCTGAAGATCAGAATGTCATCCAAGTATACTACTACAAAGGAGTTGGTGAATGGCCGCAAGATGTCATCCATTAGCCTCATAAAGGTTGCAGGAGCATTCGTCAATCCGAAAGGCATGACCAACCATTCGAAGAGGCCCTCCTTGGATTTGAAGGCAGTCTTCCACACATCGGAGGGTTCGATTGGTACCTGGTGATATCCCGACTTCAGGTCGATCTTGCTGAAATATTTCGCCCCCTTTAGTTGGTCTAGGAGGTCATCAATTCGCGGGATCGGGTACCTATTACGGACAGTGATCTTGTTCAGTGCCCGATAGTCAATACAAAGTCTCCACGTCCCATCCTTCTTCTGTACCAACACAATCGGGCTCCCACAGGGTGATGAACTCGGACGGATGTGACCTTTCTGCAGGAGCTCTTGAATCTGCCTCTTGATTTCATCATTCTCCAGAACGGAGCGCCGATAAATTGGTCCATTGGGTAGCGGCGCACCTGGGGTCAAATCGATGGAGTGCTTGACTTGACAGTGCAGAGGAACCCCTGCCGGGGAGGTGAAGATGTCCTCGTACTCCTCCACAATCTTGTCCATCTGTAGTTGTCGTGCAGAGGGGCCCCGTTTGGAGGACGCGGCCACTTTCTTCTTCTTTCCTTGAGGGCATATCATCAGGAAAACAATTTTCCTGGTTTTGGAAATGATCTTACTGCATTGTTTTGCAGTAATCAAAGAGAGGGCGGCAGGTGGTGCTACCTCTGGTATCCTGAACAACTTATTTCCCAATGTAATAATTACAGCACGGGGCCTTGATTCATACACAGCATGTCGCTTCCACAAGTATGGTTGTCCTAGTAATAGATCACAAACTTCAAGAGGAGCAATGTCACACAATACCTCATCCGTGAAGGGATTGATGTTGTATGGAAGGCGACACTGCTGGCTCACGCGAAGATCTCGTCCTTGGTGAAGCCACCCAATGGTGTATGGTTGTGGATGTGCTGTGGTCGGTAAGCCCAATCGCTTCACGACCTCTGCCGAAATGAGGTTCTTTTGACTCCCGCTATCAACAATGAACTGTATCGGGGAGCCCTTTACCCACATCTGGGAGTGGAAGAGACGCTCCTCCTCCTCTGGATCTTCGGGTTCATTTTTCTGGATCTTTGCGGTAGCAACAGTGGCGTTGGGGTCCGCATCAATGATCTGCTTCCCTTTTTCACACCCCTTATCGGGCTCTGACTCAGAGTCAGAACATGCATCTGATTCTGAAACCTTTAGCTCAGCCACCAGTGACTGCTTGGCCTGACACTCACTTGTGTTGTGAGTGGAGCTCTTATGGAGCTCGCACCATTTTCCATTGTCCTTTCTCATCTTCGCGGCGTTGTTCTTTGCTTGCAGCTTCGGCTGGTTGTCTTGGGTTGTCCCGCCTTGGCTTTGTCCTTTGTTCTGTGGTTTAGGGGCACCTTTCCCCTGCTTTGGATTCGCAGATCCAAAGTCTCGCTTCTTTTGTTTAAACTTCTGCTCGACCTTGACGGCATACCAATATGCTGCGTCGAGCGAGGGGATGTTTAGGAATTGTATTTCTTCCTGGATGTACTTGTGCAGGCAGCCACGGTATTTGAGTATCAAATGTTGCTCCGAATCCTTGATACCCAACTTTGTGCGAAGGGTATGGAAAAGATTGGTGAACTCCGGCACGTCTTGGTCCCTTCCCTGCCGCAGCGTGGTCCACTTTATGTATTCATCCTCATAGCTCCCGACAGGGTAGTACTGCTCCTTGATGGCATCCCGGAACGAATCCCAGGTGGGTGCGACTGAAAAGAGTGAGCCAGTACTTTCATCCTTCTGCTTGCAGTAGGTTTCCCACCAGTCCTTGACATGGGGGGCTGCTTTTAGGAGAGCAAAAACAATCTTTTCCCGACTCGAAAATTCATGAACAGAAAAATAACCCTCTAGCAGATTTAACCATTTATCTACGGCATCTGCGTCTATCTGACCCTCGAATATGGGGATTTCAAAATTAACTTTACCTTAAAGGGTGTGGCGTTTCCAGAGTAGCTGCTGGAAGCCAATGCGTTGCTTCTGGGTAGCCGTTGAAGGATCTGGGCAAAGCTATCCATCATCGCGTTCCGTTGTCGCTCGAGGGCTTCTTCGAGCAAGATTTTGATGGGATCTCCTGCCCCCTCGTCTTTCTTCTCGTCCGCCATGGGAGGCCGTCAGGATTTGCGAGGCTGGTCTTGCAAAGGTTCAACCAGTTCAAGCCCTAACTCCTTATATCCCGACCTTGTTGGGGACATGCAAAGAAAAACAGAGAAAAAGCAAACTGCTCTGATACCACTGATTCGGATTTAAACAGGAACGCAACAAATTACAGAGATAACCATATACACAAAGATGCAGCGGAAATAATACTTCATTTCATTAATGGAAAATACTGAAATATGCTTATGGCGATGGTAGCTTATCTCTGAGAAGAGATGTGATGGCTACATGCCTCTGAACTGTCTTACAATGAGGCTCGAAGGCCTATTTATTGTTGAGAAACAATGGAAAACCCTTAACATTCCAAAACCTAACCCTAGGAGATGAAACGCCAAACTGTGGGCCCCGTTTGGGGGTAAGTTGGTACATCAACTTCCCGGGGTCGTAACTTTGGCATATGATCTCCGTTTGATGCGTAGAATAGCTCATTAGAAAGATCTATCCGAGCACTATCATTGTTGGAATGGGAAACATTGGTCCACATGTTGCCCTCGGATTCCCAAAAAAATGTCGTTTAGGGCCTCAAAACGGCTCCGGAAGTTCACGACCCGAAAAACTGCTAAAAATAGTAAGTTGTGCTACAATTAAGGAAACTGAAAATGCTAACAAAGACAATGGTGGGGGTCCAGGTGGACTTGGTAGGTGGCCACCAATATCCACCTGGATTAAACCAACACCAAAGGAGAAACCCACTCACTATCCGAGATACGGTAAATCAATCCTGCATCTAGCAACTTTTGCATTTCTTCTTTGACTATATCTTTGAGAGCTGGATTCATTATCCTTTGGGGTTATCGGACTGGTTTACAACCTTCTTTGATATAAATGTGGTGAGTACACACTGAGGGGTGCACTCCCTTCATTTCTTTGTAACTCCAAGTAAAGGCATCCAGATGTTCCCTTAGCATGTTGCACAACTCTTCTTCTTCGTGTACAGAAAGAGAGGGGTTGATTTTCAAAGTTCTCTCAGGGCTGAATTCTATTGTTTTGACACGAGTAGGGTTTGAATCAGCTAAGCATATATGAATCTAATGGTCTCTCTTGGTTTTCTTTACTACTTCCTCTAAGGACAAGGTGTTGGGAGTTGGATTTTGGAGTATGTGTTCAATCAAATCATATTCATCCAGTTGTCCTCCTCCCATGGCAGTTTCTAGGGTATAGAGTTGGTATGAGTAGACTTCATCTTCCTCCTACTCTTCTCGCCATAAAGGTAAATCATGATCTAAGGATGGTTGAGCAGGAGGGTACAAGACCAACTGCTTGGATAGATTCCCATTTTTTATAGTCATATTTCTAGCCCTGTAGCTGATGTAGGCATCAACAGTGGCTAACCAGGGTCTCCCAAGTATGAGAGGGTAACCACTAAGATTGGCCTTAGGCTGGAGCACTAGGAAGTCTGCAGGGTACTCTCAAGAGTCGATGGAGACCTTCACATCCTCAACAATCCCCTCAGGGGCTACTGTGGAATGGTCTGCAAGCTACAAGACTATTGTGGTCTTTCTTAATGAACCCTAGAGATTGAGCTTGAGCATGGTGTCCTTAGTAATTACATTAATAGCAGCCCCAAGATCAATCAAGGTATGTGGGACAATGGTGCCATTGATGTGCACATCTACTACAGGGCTTCCAGGGTCTAAATACTTTGGGAAAATTATCTACCCTAGCATTAAGTCAGACAACTGTCCAATGACATTAATGGTAGGGGTGTCTCTTTTTCCCCTCCCTGCATGTTTAAAACACTTCTCTTTAATAATTTTGTTGTAAATAGGTACATCCTTAATGGCTTGGAGAAGTGGAATTTTGACACATAGATTTTTCAATTCACCCAGAAGTTTATTCTCTTCTGGGGTAGGCTGGACTGGATGAGTTAATCTTTTAGGAAAGGGTGGTGGATTCACTCTAGGCATACTTTCCTCTCTTTCCTCCTCACTCTCCCTAGGTGGAGATGGAGGTTGGTTGTCTCGGAGGACACTCCTAGACCTTAGGTTGATTTCCTGAATCTCCACAATATAAGAAGGCTAGGATGTTTCTCCACTATATACTTATTGTTCTTGTTTGTTGTTCGGGTTTGGATTTGGCTGGGTAGGCATCTGAGGTTGTTTAGGTGGAGTAGGGTGTAAAAGCTATGGTTGAGTAGGAGGTGAAGACAATAAAGCTATAGCATTGATCTATGGGGGCTTCCACCCCTACCGTGGTGCATTCCACTGAGGCTGTGGCAGAGTAAATGACTGAAATGATTGGTTGGTCGGCTGGAAATGGTACTAAGGTGCAAAAGACCAAGGAGAAGGTGTAGACAATGAGGGATGAGCAAGGGGGCCCCAAGAGGGACTGGATGTGTTCTGGTTAGGGTTGTAGTATGCATAGGATGACCCTTGCATGCCTTGCTGGTATGGTCGAGGCCCATGAGGTCTTCTTTGATTTATGTAGCAGAGTTGTTCATTCACCCCTTCAGTTCCCTGATGCAAAACTTTTAGTCCAGGTAGAGAAGCACACTTATCTGTGGAGTGGTTTTCATCACAGACTGAGGAGATTTCTATCAGGTTTAATGGACATTCATTCCTAGGCTGCCTCCTTGTTCATCTATGGAAGAAGATGGGTAATTCTCTCCTTGCTTCCTCCTGCTTCCTCTTGATTTGCATAGTGTCCATCTATAGGGCAAGGGTTTGCATCATTTCACTCTTGAAATATTCCAAAATATTTCCAATTTCACCTTTTATGGATGTGTTGGAAGAGGATGAGCTGGCTGTTGGTTGACTACCCCTACACTTTTTCCTAGCTACCTAGAATGGTTCTTAAAGACAGTTTTGATATCTTCATCGAGTAGCTGGTAGATGTCCCCACCTGCTAGTAGGTTTACGGTATCTATAATATCTTCCCTTAGCCCTCTGAGCAAGACTAGCTTTAGTGACTCAGGGTCAAATGTGTACCTAGCCCTTTTGTAGCTAAGCTTGAATCTTTCCTCATAATCCTCCAAGGATTAATCATGCCCCAAGGTCATTCTAAAAATTTCCTCTTTAGTGTCTTTAGACCTAGAGTATTCTTGATACTTATTATTGAAGGCTTGCTGCATCTGAGCCTAGGTTGTGATGTTATCCCCAGGTAAACCCATGAACTAGTGCAAGGTTGCATCCTTGAGAGTGGATGGGAATAATTTCAACTTCTGCTCGTCAGTGGTGTAATCATAAGTTTTGCATATGACAAAAAACTCAAACAGGAAAGTATATGGATCTTTTGAGGTCAAACCATGGAAACGAGGAAGAGTAGAGGGGCTTATGTTTTTCCTCTTGGTATCCCCATTAGTCTCTCTGATGGGAAAAACACCCTCAATTCTTTCCCTATCTCCTCTGTACATTTCTGTTTTCAGCCATTAGTTCAATTGGAATGGGTTCTCCTTTTCTTCTCACCCTGTAGGCTTTTCAAAAATCTCTGGTTGTTTGCCTAAGGGGTCCTCCAATTCACAACCATCGAAGAAGAGGGAAGGTTGGTTGTTTGAAGTGGTGGGGGTATTTGGTAGAAATTTTCCTAAGTTATCCCTATTCCTACAAGGCATGAAAGAAGGGTTTTTATTTTGTTTTGTGTTTTTTTCAAGGTTTGAGACTAATTGCATATTTGAAATAACAAACTGAATGGAAACTAACTATTGAATGAAATCTCACTTGCAGAATGGAAAGAAAGCAAACCAATTTACAATTACTTTTGCAGAAATGAAGCTAATAGTATAATTTCAGAGATAAGAAATGGAATAAAGAAAGAAGAAATCACATCTTACTCAGACACCTCCCTAGCAACGGCGCCAAAAAGTGATGAGCACCAGTGTTGCAGCAAGAATGTTGCAACTCCTAGGACTAACAACTTTACTTTATCAACCCTGGGTTCGTACAAAATTGGAGGTGACAGTGCTATATACATGAGCAGATGTGATGGGTCCACTCTTTCTCAGTACTGAACTAGCGATATATCACTATGGTTTCTCAAACCAGTCTTCTATTGATTCAGAAGAAGCTTGATTACCAATTAGGAAAGAGGAATTTTGCACTAATTGGGAGAATTGAAACAATGTCTACTGCAGTAAGGAAAGACTGAAATCAAATGCTTTGAACACACCTCTCATCTAACTAATTGCTAAGAGATCTTGCTTCAAAAGGATTCTCGGCTAACATGTTGTTAGAAAATTATATATTATGGAGCAATGGAACACATAAAATATTGCAGAAATATAAACACAGAAAGTGCATAAAACAAGAGAGACACAAATATACGTGGTTCACCCAGTTTGGGCTACGTCCACCCCGAACAGCCAATCCTTCCATTCTATTATCCAGCAAAATGAAGAGACACAACCTACAGCAGATCCGCTGTAATATCCTCTGTTTTCTCTCACAGTCTCACCTCTCTATTTCCCGCTCATAGAATACACATCTATCACACAGCCTCAAATAAAATGCCCTCATACAAAGAGAGGGGTTGCCTTCTAGGGCAAAAAACCCTAAACTAAACATAAGATCTACCGTCAGATCATCTGCCTAATGAACAGCTCAGATTGACTAGAAATTACTATACTTTTACAAGGCAATTTTACAGCTATTTTTAGCTTTGGGGGTGCTGCCCCCGAAACCCCCCTCTAGGTGGGGGCTCCCAAAGGTCGCAGCCACCCCCCCTTGGACCCCCCCTGCAGCGAATATTTTACGGGCGGCGTTGCCGCCCCCATTTCGAACTGGGGTCCAATATGGTGATACCTTTGAATATAGAAGATAATCAGGCTCGACACCCAACACATGTGTGTAATCCTAACTGTCCTAGGCATGTAATCTGAAATGACCAAACATTCTACTGTTGTGCATATGAATGAACACAATTACTCTTTTTTTCTTTTTGTCCCTTTTTGTGAAAATGTGAATGCTGAATATTCTTGGTGATGTGGCAGGTGGGTTAGAGATGGTGGTGAAATGTCACATGGCTTGGGAGGCAAGCAGGGGCCTTCTCCTATCCTTCAGGATGATTTTTCCACAAATCAGCCTCAAAGCAGGCCACTACAGGTCGTCCTACAGGATGTCGTAATGCTCCTACAGGATCTGACCGAGAGCAATAGGAGAGATTTGGAAGGTGGTATAGGGCTTATGGAAGGTGAATGATGGAATAAATAGGGCAAGTGAGTGGCTAAGACTTCTTCATAGCTCAAAACAGAGTTTGTAAGATGGTTGGATTTGCTGAACAACCCTGGAAAGTTGTTCTTTTGGAATGATGAATTGGTTGAGGGACTTAGTGTATTTTGGTGGTCATGTATGGATGAGGTTAGGTTGGGGTTGATGGTCATGATATTTTCCTACACTATTGAAACTCCTGCACTGCATCAATCAATGACATTTATCCGTGAATCATGTCAAACAAGAAAGATTTTCAACCAACTTAAGAAAACATAATTTCATTATCTAGTTGTCTAGTTCATGCATGGGAATACTTGCAGAATAATGTGAAACTCTATGAGATCTAATACAAATCTGAAGATATCAGAAATGACAATTGAATCCTATCCTTGAAAACTGAAAATATGCTGGCCTAAGTAGCAGAAAACCCTAATTTCCATAAGAAATTAGAATTCTGTCTTTTTGGGGCCCCATAGGAGTTCATTCCTCAAACCATGGTCCTTGAAGGGAGGAGTGAGGTTGAATCCACCTGATATCAGCCTTTTTGGTATTCCTTTATCTTTCTAAGCTACTACTAAATCAATGCACAAATGGAAGCAAACTAATCAAATTCACAACTACTTGCAATGAAATAATGCTAAAACCAATTCAATCATTAATCTATGAAATCAACTAAGCATACAAGTACAAGAAAAGGAGCCTTTGCTGCTAGGGTTAGGCCCTAACCTAAGAGCTTCAGCCCTATGAGTCAACTCAGTACTGGATCAAGGAAATGCTCATTCTCATTATCATATCAGAAAAATTGCATAACAATGTTTTTCCACAAAACTTGAACTCGAAAATGGTTAGTGCTCTTACATAAAAAAATATAAATCCTAATGAGGCTCTAGGCCACTTTATTTATACAACTGAATTCTCCAACGACTTCCTTAAATCTAGGGAGGCTTGGCTCCCAAACTCAAGATGAACTAACTTTTAACTGTCACTGGCCTGGCTGCCCATGATCTCCATGACTCAACTGCTTACAACTACAAGCTAGTGTGATTTGATTGAGGAATATTCGAATGAGTGAGGATTAAATGAGGAGGATCTATCTCCTATAATCTCTCCTCCTTGTCCCATTCGAGTTTCTGCCCTTAATTAGCCAGAATTGCCACAATTTTCCCTCAAAAACCTGCAATCAATGCACATTAGACCAGTAGACATAACATCTTACTTTTACTCATCTCATTAAGCAAAATATAATTAAAACATGTAAGGAATTATGAGAAGAGTTGATTTTAATAAGCTTGGAGGTGTATTAAGATCGATATAGTTACCCAATGATGAGGCTCATCAACGTCATAACAAGAGAACCATCAGACAACAAGGAGAATACATTATTAACCATCAAGAGGAGTGACCACTCATGCCATCCCAAACATTTGTCCTCCAAACAAAAAACTTGATGCCAAACACTACATGACTCGGAAACAAAATCCAACTTTAAGGGCTGAGACTTGATACCATAAAAAAAACTTAGAAGCACATGTCTGTGAGCCACATATGTCACCATCATCTGTAGGAAGGAAATACCATCACAAGTCCTTACACATACCAAAACAAACTGTAAGAAACGCTCAAAATTTACCGACCACCTCCACTAGTCACTATTCATTTTCAGAAGAGGAAATGTTGAGCGGGATTCAAGCAATAGAGCCAGGGGGTCCATATTCTCTCCCCCATCAGAGTCACAAGATATTTGGCTCTTGACATGCATCAAACATGCCTCAATTCTGTCCAAACAAAACCTCTGGTTCCTCATCATTCTTTTTACATCCCCAATAGATGGAAAGATATTGTATTTTTCCAGCTGCTTGTCTCTCAGCACCAGCACTAAAAGCATTTTCATTTTCCAATGGACCGCTACTAAGTTCAAACACTGCTTATTCCTTCCGCTAGTTTTCCCAGGGTCCAGAACCCACACTGACATGTTTTCAAGTAATTCTGAGTCTGGGAGAGATTGTCTCTCTTTGCCTACTTTTATCTCCAACTCGAGAATCTCCTGACGAGTCTCAGGAGGAATATCATTAAAATATATCACCACAGAGTCATGGGGAAAAAGCTTTGCACCATGCTAACCTGGCTAAGATCTACCACCTCCTCCCCTCCTTCTCCTCCCCCTCTACCTTGGCGGCATTGTAGAGTCACACGGGGTTCTTCAATCTCTTTGTAGGAGTTAATTTTACCTGGAAAAGGACACAAATGTTGACTTGATCCCACCTCAACAAAACTCTGATACCAACAAATAATTTGATCACAAAAACTCACAACATATGACCTAGATTTGGTCAAAAGCCCACTAGGCAGGGGGGTGGAAAAAGCTTTCACGGCCGGAGTCTCCACCCCATTCAAAATTGAGTACACCATACTACACCCCAGGACCCATAAAATTCTGCATCCAAAATCCCATATATCGTTAACCCAACCAAAACCACGGAAAATGGCTAACGTCATTATTAAAGACACCTAGAAGACCTCTTAAGTTAAAACCTAGCTACCCACTCCCACACAAAGAGACTGACCCCACGCCCAAAGCGAAGCCCAATTTATAGACTCAATGAAAACCCCAATTCCTTGGACACAAGCCACATTTATCGACTGAGACGCCAAACTGAGAAAAACTACGCTCTCAAAATTACCAAGCAAGGCATTAAAAAATAACCAAGATGAGGCCATCATGAGCACACAGGGCTTACCAACTTGAGTGTTAGCCAAAAACTCCAATTGAAAGTTGTCATCCCATCACGAGAAAATGCCAAACCAAAAACACTCTCAGCCAATATCCAAATTGTAATGGATTTAAAAAAAAATTCGCTTACAGACTATGTGAGCTCATCCCTCTTTACCAAAGGCTCACCAACAAGGAACCCTGTGATTTGACTACACCAAGGCGATGAGGGGGTCACCACTAGGTCAAACCATCTTTCGCAAATGACTTTTCCACCCATTCCCTCCATTACCCACTCTGCCAATTAGAGGGTTTCATGCTCATGGATGCCAGACTCCAAACCCATTCTACCTTCATGAAAGTGCAATTACTCCATCAAAAATGATGGGCACAAAACCCCATACTCCTCTCCTTCCAATATAACAACCACATTGGGAAAATAATTTTTCTTTTTAATTTAATATTTTTTCTTAGAATGTTTAGGAACAAACGCAAAGCAAGAGGTCAAAGTGTAATACTCCATGCGTGGCCCGCTGGAAAAAAAAAATTCAATTGAGAGAAAATCGAACCATTAAGTGTAATACTCCATGTGTGGCCCGCTTAAATCACAAATTAAGTTGTTGAATATTGGAAATCATTAGAGTATTCATATCGAGACTTGTGTAAGAAAAATATAATCCAATGACAGAGTTCATCACTTAGGGATATGTTTCTAACTCTCTCTATTGTATGGAGTGAAATATATTGGACTCCAGTATTTAAAATTCTAATTTATTTTCGGTGTTTATGTATGGCATCTTGTAAAGAAAAATCCAACCAGTGTCAATTGAAAAGAAACTAAGGCATTCGAGTTGAATTAAAAGGAAAAACGTCTTGGTACTTATCTAGGAAACAAAGAAACATTGTCCAACCGTTTCAGTATGAGAACACTATCTTAACATAAAGGAAAATAATCCATACGAGATAACTAGTACCTTTTTCCAAACGAGATAACTAATAGGTACTTGAAAAATCTACAAAATAAAATAATATAAGGAAACGAGCATTCCTCAAGCCGAACATCTTTGAAAAAAAAATCGAATTTTCCAACTTTTATGAGAGAAATTGGAGGATATGAAACCAGAAAATTGAAGGATATAAAACATATGGTCTTCATGATTTGACAATAAAATTGGTAAATTCCAACATTGTATAACTAATTTAAGTATTAAAGACAGTTATAATCAAAATATGTGGCAACATTATTCTCTAGTTGGAGTGTTATAAAATCTATAATTATAGTATTCCTTCTATGTGTGAAACTAAACCTTTCTAATTCTATATATATATATATATATATATTCAATTGTAAGATGAAAGAAGCTTATTTTATAATAAAATATGTTTATGTAAATTGATTTAAAATTATTTAAAATTAAGATAAAAAATAAATAAGATTTATTTTGATAAACTTTTTAATTATAAAATTAAAATTAAGAAAAAAAAAGAAATATATGCAAGGAAATAGTTTAATTTTTTAAGGCTTAGAGATATCTTGCACGAGTGAAATCTTACCTCTTTACAGACTACTGGTGGGTCATTCTTGGTAGCGTGATTTTCTTTGAATAATTGTGATCAATCAGCGCTAATTCGAGAGATGGTTGTCCTATTGCAGCGGTGAAAGTTGGCCCCCTTATAAACCACGAGTGGGTCATTCCATGTGGTGTGGTCTAATGAGTCGTCATGCATTTAGATGGTTGTGCTCACTACTAATTTGACAACTGAGTTATGATAGGTTTTCACACTCTTTGAAATATATATAAAAAAAAAACAAACATTTTTTTATTGATTTTAAAGAGTAATATTTAAAAGATATTTTAATGTTTTATTTTATTTTTTAACTAGAGAAACCAACCACTATACCTCTAGCCCATAGCCTCTCCTCCTTTCCGTAGACTGGGCTACTCGAGAGGATTTGAACCTTGGATCTCTTTGTTTCCACAATACTTCATATCGGAGTGATCCCCAATTGAGCTACACCCAAAGCACATTGTTTTCAACAATATGAAAATATAATTTTTTTTGGAATAAAAATTTATATAAATAAATTAAACATTATATTAGTAGATATTCAAGATAACATTATTAACTCCATCCAGTAAAATAGTGAGAAATTAAACAATCTTCTTTGTTATAAAAGTTGATTTTTTAATTTAATTTTGTTTGTAGTAAAAAGATTATTTTATAAATATTATTATAAAAAATATAATACTCGTTTCTCCCAAATGCTCAAGATAAACTCAATTGATTATACATTGTTATATTTCCCATGCGGCGTAAAATAGACAGGGATGGGGTGTAGTGTTAAGTCACCATGTGATGTGAAGGTCACCAGTTTGAAACTCAGTGCAAAAAATTCCAGTCATCTTAAGGGTTGTTGTGGCCGAGGCCTAGTACGATACCCGAGTGATTTCGATTTCTCAAGCCAAATGTTAAGCCTATAGTCATATTTAGAGGATACAAACAACTTGACAAACAAATATATTATACAATGCTATATTCATATGCATTACAATATATTAAAGTACTAGAAAAACCATACAAATGTTAGAAAAATAGAGAGAGAAATTATGACACACAACACAAATCACACTATGATATTTTATTGATCACAACAGTTACAAATATATAGGACAAAACACACTAAATTTGACACATCTAGATCATGACTCCAACTCATTACATAAGAATCAACAGCTTCTAGACTGACGCTTGGGAACTAAAAATGACAACTCACAACAACACATGGAAGCATTATTTCCAGTACACTCCCTTAATGCTCAAATGAAAAACATTGAAAACACATATTAAAACAACAAGGATAATATTTGTATGAATGGTCTTCATCAATGCTCACATCAACTCTGGAATCTCGGAAACACCACTCTTTCACTGTGACATTTTAAAACCTAACCACCTTTGACCATCGTTGATGAAATTTGTAAGATCAACAATATTAAGACCTCGACTCAGCAAGCCTTCTGCGATAAGAGTCATCAAGTAATGAACCATCGTATGGACCTGTTAGCATTCCAATAAACTCTCCTAAGTTGTAGCTCGGAGATGCCTAGTAACATATAAATCTTCAATATCGTTCTCGGAACTATTGGAATGGATTGGGGTTTGGATCAAGTCAGATGACTGTTCATCTCTGTTTTCACTCAAGACATGCATGAAGACCCTCAACTTGACAAGGCTTTCGACCACTAATGCTCAATAGTTTATCGATTCAATGAATAGATGGAGAATCCTGACTGTACCAGCAGATACATACATAAACACATATGGATGGCTAGCTACAGAAAGTAAATGAAGCTTGAAAATATAATTTATCAACGCAGAGATCAGATGACAGTTATTTGGCATTAGATACAGAAGAAAACGTGAATAACTTATTCAAGGGCAAGCTTAGAACAGAGGAGAAAATGGGAATTGAACATGTAACAGCAAAAGAAGCTTGTATTACTGGAATGAAGATGAGATGCTGGAAGGAACAGAGTATCCACAGTCGCCAAAAGTTGAACCCATGTTTCCTCTAACTTTCAGCTATTTATAGGCATTTTACAATGCTCTCAGGCTCTCTGAGGCTCGAGATGTCTTAATCTATCCCCTCTGGCTTCTAACTTCTTGATGCCATAACTAGACAGACATGAGTGAGAGGTCTCTTTTCCTAACAAACACAGTTACCAAATTTTGGCAATTTTGTCGCGTTGTCAGGTGGTTCGCTCGTGCCAGCGACGCTCCATGACCATTTCTATTAGTTTGGCTGCATCGTGTTGTTGTTTTCCCCCTTTTAGCCATGCCTTTCATTATTTCAGTTCACCTGTTTGACTGTCAAAAAATACTAACAGAGCCAAAACAGAGATATCGAGAGCTATCAGGAGCCATCGGAGGAGCAAAGAGCATAACGGAGCTATTGGAGGCCAAAACCCATGTATATATATGCATTTAACACTATCGGTAGCAAAACATATATAGACAGGGCTATATACACTATCGGCGGTATAAAACCATACATATATGCAATACACTATTGGAGCGGAAAGGCAGAGCTTATATATGTGTGCACAAAATACACTATCAGAGCGAGCATAAATATCGGTGATAGTGGAAATCGGTGGTTTGGCTATGTTCCATCACCCCAAACCACCGATTGCTATACATATATGTAGACCCGCTGCAACATTATGCTCTAGTTTATTGTATATCACATCCGCCCATTGCATAATGCCCAAAGGGCTGTCCTCCACAAAGCGCCGATTGCGATTGCAAGACTGGACCCGATGCAACATCGTAATTTGGCTTAATGTCATATCGCGTCCATCAGCCATTGGCGACTGCTGATTGCGATTACAAGGCAGACCCGAAGCAGTTATAGATGTGAGAATAATATTTTTGAAGTCTGGCTTATGTCCAAAGTGGAGCAAGAGGAGACGTGGAGCATTGGGGATAAAACAAGGGATATTTCTCTTAAAATAGCAACAGTGCACCCCAGGGCTAACACTGACTCCTTCTGGGGATGAAAGCCTCCCTGTGAGGTTTCAAGAACTGCAGACTACTGCTTTTCCAATAACAACCAAAACAAACTTATCTCCTAGTGTTCCATTGGGCATGGAGTTTATTTGCATAGAAACAAAAACTGAAAAAAACCTATTACAATATTAAGGCCTTAAATCCTCATATGAAGTAAAGTTTCAAAAACCACCCATTGACTGGGCCATCAAAAACACCTTCCCCCTCAAAATTGTGTAGAATGAACGTATTGTTCATCTGAACTTGAGCGATGACAAAAGGTCTCATCCATAAGGTATCAAATTTACCATGGTTTCCCTTCTTTTCCTTCAATGTATCCCATTTGAGAACCCAGTCACCAACTTGAAAATTGTCCATTTTTTCCTTTCTATCAAAGTTTTCTTTGATCTTCTTTTGATGAATTCTTGAGTTCTCAACCAGTTGTTCTTTGATCTGCTGTAATTAAACCAAGTTACTCATTCACTTTCCCATGTCGTTCTCTTCATCCTGTTCTTCTTGCAAGAATTTGGCCACAGGGAGAATCAGCTGGATAGGAAAAACAACATCAGCGCCATAAACGAGCTTAAATGGAGAATTTCATATGGACTTCTTGTTGGTAACTCTATCAGCCCATAGTGAAAACTTCAACTTGGAATCCCAGTTCTTTTTTTTGTCCTCCAATAGTTTTTTGATTATCCTTACAAGACTCTTGTTAGATGATTCTACCAGGCCATTGCCATGAGGATAATATGACGTAGAATGCACCAATTGAATGCTCATGGATTCACACATGTCCACCAATTCTTCTGCCCTGAAAGTTGTTGTATTATCAGTGACTAGTTTGGTTGGGCAACCAAATCTAGTGAAAATATTCTCATTCAAGAACTTTATGATAACCTGATGATTAGCATTTTTAGTGGGTATAGCCTCAATCAATTTGGTGAAATAATCAGTGGCTACCAAGATCCATTTGTGATGGCCATTGGAATGTGGATTGATCTCACCTATGAAGTCCAAGCCCCACTGCTAGAAGGGACCACTAGCGTGTATTGGCTTCAAGGGCAGAGATTTTAGCTGTTGTCTTCCTGCAAACTTCTCACATTTGTCACAAGACTTCACAAAAGAAAACACATCAGAAAACAGAGTAGGCCAATAATACCCAGCTCTCAGGGTCTTGTGGGCTATGGTTTTCCAATAATGATGCCCTCCACAGATGCTAGAATGGAACTGGTGGATGACTTCCACATATTTTCCTTTGTCTAGACATCTCAAGAGGATTCCTGATGGGTATTTCCAATAAAGCAAGTTTTTATTAATGCAAAATTTGGCTGATTTGAGCTTAATGGCCCAGGCTTGACTTGAGCTAAGCCCTGGAGGGACTTCGAGCTTCTGCAAAAAATGAACTACACTAGAATACCATTCATAGGTGGTTAGATTTTCAGCCAGAGACTGATTGTGCTCTTGCTCTTCTGTTGCTTCCTCTGTCCCCTCACCACCTGAATTGTAACCCATGCAATTGATGTCTAACAAACTGCAATTTTCCTCAGCCATAAGCTTAGCCAAGCCCTGGCCTTTGACAAGCTTGGTGGACTTCACCTCTATGTTGAACTCTATGAATTTTGCAATCCATTTGGCTCTCTTTCCTTAAATATCTGGCTGAGTTAGGACATCTTTTACTGAGGTTGAAGGTACATACGAAACCACTTTGGAATGCATAATATAAATTCTGAATGCCTTTAAAGATTTTATGAGAGCATAAGCTTATTTTTCAATAAGTTCATACCTTAGTTCTGCGTCCCTCAGAGTTTTGCTGAAAAAGGCCACAGGGTGCTCTACACCATCATTTTTCTGCAATAGAACTATTGCAAGTGTATCATAAGAGGAAAAAGAGAAGATGTAAAACTCCTTGGTATAATCTGGACTAATTAGAGTGGGAGCATCCATGATAGCTTATTTGATGGCTTCAAAAGAGCTTCTTGCACCATCTATCCATTTTATTTCTGATCCTTTCTTCAACATGGAAGTGATGTGCTTCACTAGCTTTGCAAAGTTTGGAATAAACCTCCTGACAAAGTTAATATTACCCAGGAACGATTGAATGTCCCTTTTTGACCTTGGGAAGAACAATGTCTGAATTTATTGAACTCTTGCTGGATCGATCTTCACACCTTCAGCATAAACAATATGTCCCAGCAGTTTGCCTTCTTCTAGGGAAAATTGGGACGTCTATGGGTTCACAAAAATTCCAAACCATCTGCATTTTAGAAAAACCTTATTCAAATGTTGCAAATGGTCCTTGTGACTACTGGAAAAGACCGTTACGTCATCAAGGTAAATAATGACAAACTTGTCCTTCTCTCCCACAAAGGCTATGTCCATGGCCCTCTGAAAAGTAGCCCCATCATTCATCAGTCCAAAAGGCATCTTGGAGTACATGAAAGTGCCCCAAGGAGTAGTGAAGGCGGTCTTTTCCTGATCTTCTAGATGTACAACAATCTGATTGTAACCTGAAAATTCATCTAAGAAAGACATAACTCTAGCCCCTGAACTTTTTGCAGCAAGTGTTCCATCTTAGGCAGGGGGAAGTTGTCTTTTTTAGAGCATTTGTTCAGATTCATAAAGTCAACACAAAGCCTGATTTATCCATTCTTCTTTCTTACTACCACAAGGTTTGTTATCCACTTTGAATACCTTAGGGGAACTATGATCTTGGCATCCAATGGCTTCTTGATTTCCTTTTCAATCAAAGGTAATAAGAGAGGGCTGATAGGTCTTAATTTTTTCTTAAAAGGGATGGTGTTCTTCTCCAGTGGAATCTTATGCTGGATGATGTTGGTGTCATAAGTCTTGAGATCACTGTA